>JAJOZX010005064.1:340000-364271 GCA_023014485.1 Bathynomus jamesi | reverse complement strand
AAAATATTTGTTGCACGAGGCCACTGCTTATTTAAAAAAAAAATTGGATGCTTTGATGAATGAGAGTTAATGAATTCTGGAATAGTGTTAAGCTCTATAAATAGTTTAATTGTAATATGTATACAGGGTGTACATAAAGTCAGGATCTATTTTTGTGAAGCACTTGGAAATTATGGAATTCAATCATAAAATGATAAAGTGGTAACATTATTAAATAATTAAGAGTAGGATTCGACGTGACGCCCATCAGTATCCCTGCACAGCTCAAATCGTTCCGCAGCATTTCTAAACACATTCTGGAGCATTTGCGGGGTTATGTTATCTGCAGCAGTTCGTATACGTGTACGTAAGTTTTCAAGACTCGTAATCTTCGTCTGATAGACGTGCGATTTGATAAAGCCCCATGCAAAGAAATCTAAAGGGGTTAAATCTGGTGATCTCGCTGGCCAAGGTCTTTTGTTGCTTCCGCGTCCGATCCAGCGATTTGGGAAAACGTCCATTTAGATAATCCTGAACAATTTTGGCATAGTACTGCACCACCTTGATAGACGACGCGTCGTCTTCATTTTTTTTTCTTTCATTTTCTCAATCATCTTTTTAGCCACACTCTCGGTGCTTAGTATTACCACCGAGAGTGTGTGTGTGTGGCCATCTTCAATAGTTCCCCATTGAAATATCATGGGATTCTCCCGATAGTTCAATCATTTTTAATTTTCCAATCAGTTCAAATTACAAATGACGTCATAATGCGTGGATGACTCATTTTTACTCCCACACATATTTTTAGACAAAAAACAAACAAATAAGCCGGCATATCAATATCATTCACATTAGCTAAATAAAGAGAGACGAACGTTGCAAGACGTGAAGTTTATACATACATATCATTAATCTCCTGGCTTCTCCCAAGACGCCTCGCAGAGTTAGCATGTCGGCAAAACAAAATTTTGTTACAAAGGAATATATAAGTTCAGATTGGCCAATGAATATAATGAATTTGACCATCAGTATCCCTGCACAGCTCAAATCGTTCCGCAGCATTTCTAAACACATTCTGGAGCATTTGCGGGGTTATGTTATCTGCAGCAGTTCGTATACGTGTACGTAAGTTTTCAAGACTCGTAATCTTCGTCTGATAGACGTGCGATTTGATAAAGCCCCATGCAAAGAAATCTAAATGGGTTAAATCTGGTGATCTCGCTGGCCAAGGTCTTTTGTTGCTTCCGCGTCCGATCCAGCGATTTGGAAAACGTCCATTTAGATAATCCTGAACAATTTTGGCATAGTGACAAGGAGCACCATCATGTTGATAGACGACGGTACTAACAATCCTATCCCCAATCAGCTGAGGTTCAAAGAATTGCTGCAACATGTCCAGATAAATAAGCCCCGTAACTGTAGCTTCAGCAAAGAAAAAAGGACCATAAACCTTAGATTTTGTTAAACCCATCCAGACATTAACTTTAGGTAAGTCTCTTTCCCAATTTTGGACGAAATCATTCGGTCTTTCATCTGCCCAAATTCGACAGTTATGGCGATTTACTTTTCCACACGTATGGAAAGTGGCTTCGTCACTAAAGAGAATGTTGTCCATTAAATTATCACTCCAGATTTGTTCTACGAGATCAGCACACACAGCACTTCGTCGAGGAAATCTTCCTCATGTAAATCATGTAAAACCTGCAAATGATAGCTTTTCTTCTGCAAATTAACTTTCAGAATTTTGTGCACGATGACGTCGGGAGGCCGAGTCTGTGTGATGCAGCACGAACGGACGTATGTGGCTCCTCAGTGATAATTCCGCGTACTGCATTCACGGTAAGATCTGACATACACGGTCGTCCTGATCTTGCTTCATCATTTACAGATCCCGTTCGTTTAAATTTGTTCACCAATTTTCGTATTGTCTTGTCTATTGGCCCCGGCTTATGAAATCTCCTTCTAAACTTTTCTCTGATGTCATTGTATTTCTTTCCCTCGATTCGCCAAATTACTATTGCCACACGCTCTTCTGTATTCATTCTAAGGGCTTCTGAAAAGAAAAATAGAAAAAAATAATTATTTCACAAAAATAGATCCTGACTTTATGTACACCCTGTATTACGACTTGAATAACCTTCATAGACCCCACCAAAGTGGGTTCATGTCTTGTAAATTAAATGTAATTTAATATAAGTATTAATTTAGACCAGTGTTTCCCAACCGGGGGCCATGGCACATTTGAAGGGGGCCACAGGAAAATGTTAAGATTTAGAGGGGCCACAGACTCCATGAAGGGGGCCACAGGACTCAACCTATTGAAGCCTAAATTATAGTTAGGCCAATAGATAATTTTAATTTATGTAGTTGAATTACATTTAAAAAATTATTATACATATATTTTCCTTTTTTTTAGATATTTTATAATAGAATTTGAATTTATCTGTAAACAATATTTTGCATCTTACAAGCTTATTGTGCGGCGCACTCCATTGTGCGCTTGATCATTATGCGCCTGGCAGCGTTGTTGACTTGATAAAAATACTTCAGGTTGAAATCCTTACAGTCTGTTTACCACGTGGATCGTCGCTGTAGTGTGTAAGTAGCTCTTATTTGTTTACCCTAATATTGCGAAGTTGTAGTAATTTTACTAGTTTTTTTTAATTTATAATAGATTGCTATAAGTACAGTATTTCTTTGATTATATTTTTTTATAATTAATACATAATATAAGTAAATAACTGCAAATTTTTGTTAGCCACTGTTTAGTTTTTTTGTTTATAGTCCTATGTGACAAATAATATTGTACCTGAATACAAATAGTTGTTTTAATATCCTTTATATATATTTGTTTTTGTAAAATAGAGTTAATCTGCATATTACCTACTGAAAATAATGCTTATGGGGGCCACAGGAAAAAATAAGGTTCCTAAGGGGGCCATAAGCCAAAACCGGTTGGGAACCACTGAATTTTAGACAACAGGGTAGAATCAGTATTGTATGATATTTGTGTATCAAGTAAACAATACATTTGAATAAGTTGACTTTCCAAACCTTCAAACCAAACAGGAAATTAATGGTAGTATGGTAAAAAAGAATGGTATGACCCCAAATATCATAATTAGGAAGCCTTTGTGGTGGAACGAGGAAATATCTAAAATAATGAAAATAAAAAAAAGATTTCGGGTGTTTACAAAGAGTAGCAGCCATGAAGTTTTGGATAATTATAGGCTGTTAAGAAATAAGTTAATTAGCATGATTAGGAAGACCGAAAGGTATAATGAAATAAATCTAGCTAGAAATATCAATAAGGATCCAAAGAAATTTTTTAGTTTTTATAAATACAGTAGTAAAAAGTATAATAGGATTAACCCAAAAGAATATGATGACATGATATTTGAAATGATCTGATTAATGTTTGGTATTTTTGTTGATTAATTATTTCAGCCTTGTTTTACTGTAGAAAATTTGAATAACTTTAATTTTGATTATTTAGATTCTGTAAACTCAGGTATTTTTGGACCTTTTCCAGTTTGTGTACCGTTTTTCATATAATTTATTTTTGAGAATATTTTTGTTAAAACTAACGAAAATATCACGACTTAACCTAACCAATTATCAAGAGCATACAGTTGATCTATTAGTAAATAGTAAATACTATTCCAGAAACAAACAATGTTATAATTAATAATAGATCAACTGTACGCCCTTGATAATTGGTTAGGTTAAGTCGTGATATTTTCGTTAGTTTTAACAAAATATTCTCAAAAATAAATTATATGAAAAACGGTACACAAACTGAAAAGGTCCGTATTTTTTATAAGAGTCATATAAAGAATGACAAAGTGAGGTAAGTGAAGAAACTGTTGGACTTGATACTAAATATACTGTAGTAGGATTCTCAGAGAAAGGTGGGATAGTTTAGGTAATACACTATGACACTAACTATTTTGTTTGTTTGAGCTATTAATTATGCAGAAGTAACTTAAGATTGAAAACAAAAATTGTTGTAACCATTTACAAAAAGAATGTAGAAAATTATAACCCTGCTAACTTAACATTGTTGGTAGGCAAGATACTAGAAAGAGTTCTAAACAATAATATTGAAGAACAACTGGAAAGTATTCTTGTTTGTTTAATCTCTTAGACTTTTTAGAGTTTGTATCTGCTCAGGTAGGTAATGAACATGTTGTGGATGATGTTTATTGGGATTTTAGTAAAGTATTTGACATTACTTCACATAGGATACTTCTATATAAATTAAAAGCTATTGGAGTCAGTGATGAACTAGGTTGAGAATGGCTGGAGCCAGAAGACATAGAACAGAGTGTAATTTAAATTACCATAAGTCAGGTTGTCAAAAAGTGAAAAGTGGGGCAAGACTTATTATATTGTATATGTAAACAAGTTAGAGAAGGGTAGTAAAACATCTATTTTACATATGATACCTAAAGTAAAGCCTAATTACAAATATAGAAAATTCTTATAAACTACAAAAAGATCTTGATAGATTAGCCTAGTTTCCCAGGCTAGTAAATGACAAATGGAACTTTGTGTTAAAAAAATGCAAAGTCCTCCATTTTGGTAGAAATTAGTTAAAAAAAAATTTTTAGTCAAGAGATGCATAGAAACAGGATAGGAGCAAGTGTAGTTTACGTCCCTCTGTGGTGCCTAGTGTAGTTTACGTCCCTCTGTGGTGCCTAGTGTAGTTTACGTCCCCCTACATTATCCTAGTGTAGTTTGCGTTCCCCTACATTATCCTAGTGTAGTTTACGTTTCCCAACTTTGTCCGCGTATACCTAATCAAATAAAACTTTAAAACTAACGAAAATATTACAACTTAACCTAACCAATCGTCAATTTATATATGTGTATGTGTATGTATATATATATATATATATATATATATATATATATATATAAATTGACGATTGGTTAGGTTAAGTCGTAATATTTTCGTTAGTTTTGACGTTTTATTTGATGGATTCATTTAAAAAATGTTTCCTAAAGATCCTAGTGTAGTTTACGTCCCCCAACTTTGACCTAGTGAAGTTTGTGTCCCCTTTTGCGTCCGGAGGACGTAAACTACACTTGCTCCACAGGATAGAGGATGATAGTCAGAGAAAAGATGTTGCAATTATAGTTAGTAGTGTTCTAAAGCTTTCTATGCAGTGCTTAGAGGTGATTGATAAGGCATATAAAATACTGGGTATTGTTAAGAGAACAAAGTTATAAAAATAGTATCTCTTTAGTTAGTTTTAAGAAAAATTGGCTGTTTTCATGAATGAAAGAGTTTATAAATTGTGTAAATACTGTTATGTGGGTTATGGGTAGCTCTGTAACGACAAGAAAGACGATAATAAGCATGCTTATAAAAATCCTTGATCTGAAGAATGACCAACACAACAGTTTTTAGGTAACTAGAGATCAAGCAGTTTATTTTTCTTTTGTCAGTTAAATGTGGGTGAAGCAGGTGGGTCTACTTTATTGGTGTATTCAAGTTAGGATATGATGGCTTTCTACGACTTGTTCGTTTGCATTTTCTCCAACTAATATACTTACTATTATTAGTTAATATTTTGTTTCTATATGACACAAAAATACTATACTTACTTTGATTTGTAGACTTTGCAGATGTTGAAAGACAACTGGTGTATGATTATTCCATGTCAGGCGTATAATTCTTGTCATTTTTTAAAACAATTCAGGCATAAATATATAATCACAGCTTACAACGTTAGCGTTTCATTAACATATTAGTGTGTAAACACAATTTTTTTTTTTAATCCTTTGACGACGGAATTTTTTGTAGGGTTAAATTATGATTGCGTGTATTTGAAACGTTGCAAATTTGCACCAGATGTCCATAAAGGGTTTAACTTTTATGAGAATATTACCTAAATATCTGTTCAAGCTTATAGTAAACAGAATAGGCATGCACCTATTTCCTTTGAAAAAGACTACTGTACCTAAGGAAATTAATTTTTTCACAGCTAAAACCAAAAACCCTTTGGGATTTTATTTTTCAGGGAAATCCTTTTCATATCCTTATTTGTAAGAATAGCATTCCCCATGATTAAAATTCAGTTTATTCAAGCAGTTAATATGATAGAGCCTATCCACCATATATTATATTTATAGCTTTATTATTAAATATGAAATTCTTTCATATAGCTAATGGGCGTAAAGTTCCTCACAGAACAGTATTGTACAAATTAGAACATGAGATCTAGGATAGATATTAAATTGGGATGATTTTTCAATTACATTCACTAATCATTGTATTGCTAAGTTTCATAGCCATGAAGGATACATTAAAAAATAGTTTGGCGAAAGGGGCAGAGGTTTTCAAAAAGGTTGGGAACCATATATAACTATATACAAAATCACTTTTCTTCAACCCTCCCTGTACTTGGTTTAGTTTAGGTTGATCAATCGTTACCCTCAAATACATCGCATAAAAGGGCACGAGTACATCATCATCCCAAAATTTTCAGTAAATGTATAACTCATAAATAGCTGTGGTGCTGCAGGGGAAATTCTCAAATCGATCCATTTCTTTCTCCTCAAATGCGTACATACCAAGTTCTTTTATAATTTACTTGTATTATTAATAATCGTCACGTGGATTATTAATTTGTTAGTACTCAAGTATGGGACATTAGTCTCAGTGAAAGGTGTGTGTGTGTGTGTGTAATATTTAAAACCTCGAAATCAAATAGAGAGAGAGAGAGAGAGAGAGAGAGAGAGAGAACCGATGAAGGTTCAGCGTAAGGGCAACTTTTCAAATATTTATTTTTGTATGTAGGGATTGAATATTGGGTTTAAGCTGTGTTCCCCAAACATATGGAGTGGGGGGATTATAAAAGAATCACAAGTATATATATTCTGTTTGTCATTTCTTCGATATATTGATGGTCTGTTACTCCACATAAAATTGAATATTGTACGTTATGAATATATATCTCAATTGCAAGTGATTCTGAGATATTATTTCTGCTTGTCAGTTCTTCGATACATCTACTCTTGTAGTTTAAGCCGACAAATATACATACACCTCGGCCCCTATGCTTAGTCCTACGGATTAAGGGAGCTGAGCGAAAAGATTGTTTGCACAAACGAAAAAGGATATATTTGTAATTATGTTTTTATTGGTAGAAAATACATAATAATAATACTAAATATCTCTGTCTTCGCTCAATTAAGATACATAAAACACAACACACGATGAAGAATTTTAAGTACACATGTCTGTCTAATAATCAGTTATGTATTTTTTGACATTCAAAAAAGGCACGCATTTGTTGAAGCGAGAGTCGACTGTGGAAATGAATTTGCATTAAAAATAAAGAGGTTTGTTTACAAAATAAACAATGAATAATTGTCTGTATGTCAAAAGGGTAGACTCAACGTTGACCGAGATAAAAGGAATCTGAACTAATGTGATCTAAAAATCGATTGTGTATTCACACTTCAAAACTGGAGACACCAGTACTGAGTTAAGTGTCTTTTCATATAGGTTTTATTTACACAGAAAACAAATCAGTTTTAGTTTTTTTTTATTATAGCTTCACTTTGACTCGCATATACAGAAAATATTTGAATTATATATATATATATATATATATTTCTTTATTTCCAGGTGTGTGTGTGTGGGGGAGGGGATAGACTCGTATCTGGCCAAGTCTGTTGTTTACACAACTGTCGAGCAAAAGATAATAGGGAAAAAGGTAAAGCTCTGTCCAAAACGCGCACGCACACACACACACACACACACACACACACACACACACACATATATATATATATAGAGGCCCGGATTTAGCTATAGGCGAACTAGGCGATCGCCTAGGGCCTCGCTCAAGCCGTTTTGCGCGTTCTGTTCAAGTGATATTAATGATTTAGAGCTCTCGGAAATGCACTTGTTTATATAGTGCAAAAACAACTAAGTGAGATTTATCCTAATGTTTATGTTGCACTTCGAATAGTATTAACCATCCCAGTTACTGTTGCTTCGGCTGAAAGAAGTTTCTCGCGTCTCAAACTTATTAAAACATATTTGCGTTCCACCATGTCTCAAGCGAGATTGCAATCATTAGCTATGTTATCAATAGAAAACGATATAACAAATTCATTAGATTAGTCTCAATTAATTGAAGAGTTTAGCTCGAAGAAAAGTAGAAAAGCATTGCTGTAATATTCAACGAGCATCTGAACCAAATATTAAAGCATTAATATTTAGCCTGATAAGTCGATCGTCACTATTATAAAAAATGAAATGTCAACATCTCTTATACATCACATATGAAAAACGTTTGTATACTATGGAAAGTCATTACCTATAATATTATATAAATCTTAGAAATCATTGTCTTATATTTTCGATACAAATGTTGATTCATATTATAATTTATACTTATTTGTATGGTTTATTTATATTTCTTATACAATTTCCATGAGTGATTATTTTCGTTTGGTTTAATTTTTAAGTGCTGGCATAGTTCTGTCTATGCGGGATTCTAATATTGCTGGTATAGTACCGATAATTAAGTCCATATTTTCATATATATAGGCCTAGGGCCTCGCAATTTCTAGATCTGCCTAGGGCCTCGCAACTTCTAGATCCGGCCCTGTATATACATATATATATATATAATATACACACACACACACACACACACACACACACACACAGGGGTGGCCATAAGTCACGCATCACCCTATCAATTAAAAAAAAAAAAATTGTTTTAACGTAAAAGTAAAATTCCAAAACTACTGTAAATGGTAGAAAAGATGTATTTAGAAACTACTCAAGCATACAAAACATACAAATGAATTGAGGTCAGTATTTCGTACATTTACCCTTTTTTTCAGCACTTCGGCGATACGTCGTGGCATGGAATTTACCAGTATTTTGCAATACTCCGGCGTAATTTCCTGCGCCCACACCTTCTTTATGGTTTCAAGCAAATCATTCAATGATGTAGGATTGTGACAGGTAACTTTTCCGTTGACGGTTCGCCAGCAGTTCTCTATGGGGTTTAAATTGGTCGAGTTTCCCGGCCAAGGTCCGATCAGCTGGAAACCCGAATTTCTGAGCCAATCAGACACGGCTTTGGTGCGGTGACATGGCGCTCCGTCTTGCCGGAGAAACCTAAATATCCTGCAGGAGAAGTTGCCGCTCTTTATGGAGAGGCATCACACAACGTTTTTCCAACAAGACAGAGTGCCATGTCACCGCACCAAAGCCGTGTCTGATTGGCTCCGAAATTCAGGTTTTCAGCTAATCGGGCCTTGGCCAGGAAACTCGTCCAATTTAAACCCGATATAGAACTGCTGGCGAACCGTCAAAGAAAAAGTTACCTATCACAATCCTACATCATTGAATGATTTGCTTGAAACCATAAAGAAGGTGTGGGCGCAGGAAATTATGCCGGAGTATTGCGAAATACTGGTAAATTCCATGCCACGACGTATCGCCGAAGTGCTGAAGAAAAAAGAGTAAATGTACGAAATACTGACAGCAATTCGCTAGTATATTTTGTATGCTTGAGTAGTTCCTAAATACATCTTTTCTACCATTTACAGTAATTTTGGTATTTTACTTTTACGTTAAAACAATTTTAAAAAAATTGATGGGATGATGCGTGACTTACGGCCACCACTGTATATATAACGAGGAATGTTGATTATGCTAAGCCACGCCTACAGTTTTATTTTTCGCTTATCAGGCTCAGAAATCCCTTTACCATTCTCATTCTCCTCCCCCCCACTATCATATATCAATATATAAACTTGGTTAACTTTGGTTTTGCTTCCGCCCGAATTGTTCGTTCTGACGAAGGTCAAGCTTGTCACTCCACCTTAGACCTACAGTTTAACGTAGAATCCGGACCACGCCCCACCAGCAGCCCATGGTCTTACCCACTCGGTTACCGAGAGTACCCATTTATCTACCAACCAATTTCTTTGTTGTGTGGAAGGATGAACAGCTGGGTTTTGCTGCGCGCCGCCTGCCGTCACCGGGTCTCGATCCCGGGGCCGATGGATTCGTAGTCAACGACGCTAACCGCTACACCACCGAGGCGCATATATATATATATAATATATATATATATCAGGGCTGTGCGGGTCTGTCACTTTCGGGTCGGGTCCGGGTCATTTTTCTAATTTACTTTCGGGTCCTGGTCTGGGTCCGGGTCGGACCCGAAAGTTCACTTTCAAGTCTTGTCGGGTCTTTCAGTATATGACCCGGATCTGGGTCGGGTCCATTATTAAAAATGTAATAATTATAATCTGGTATAGGATAGGTAATAAGACTGCTCTATATATAAAGGGTGATCCAGATAAATGGGACCCATAAAAAAAAGCCAAATATTCTTAATATTTAATTCCTTTCATAAAAACTATATATCATTCGAAAGAGTAGAGTTACAAGTTTATTATGAAATATTTATTTTTTTAAAATTACTCCTTTCAAATGTGCTCCATTAGTTGCCAAGCATTCCAGTGTTCTCGCTTGTAAGTTCTGCATCACTTTTGCAAGAGTGTGCGGTGGTATGGCCTGTATCTCATTTGTGATGGCGGCTTTCAATTCTTGCAAGGTCGTTGGGTTATTTCTGTAGACCCTACTCTTTAAATATCCCCCGAGATAATAACCTAAGGGAGAAAAATCCGGAGACCTTGCGGGCCATTCAACGTCTCCAAATCTTGAGATTAACTCGCCTGGAAACGTTTGACGCAAAACTGCCATGCAGTTCCTCGTGGTATGGCAGGTAGCTCCGTCTTGTTGGAACCAGTGGTTTTCTAGACAAAGATCTCTTAATTTAGGAATAAGGAAATCGGTCAACATTTTTTCGTAGCAATCACCATTTACAGTGATCGTGTTTCCGATGGAATCCTCGAAAAAGTACGGCCCTCGATCTGAGATGCAGTAAGACCACACCAAACAGTTACACGCTGACTATGCAACGGGACTTCGGTAATATTCAATGGATTTTCTGTTGCCCAGAAACGACAATTTTGTTTGTTTACAGTTCCATTCAAGTGAAAATGGGCTTCGTCTGACATAATCAAAGTTGCTAGAAAATTGATGGTGTCATTTACCTTCTGTTGGATCCATTGACAGAATTGTCGTCTTCGTGCGAAATCTCCATCGTTTAGTTGTTGCACTGTTTGAATTTTATATGGAAAGAGCATTAAATTTTGCTTGAATATACGGTGTGTTGTTCCATATCCAACTCCTAACAGCTGAGAAACACGTCTGATGCTTATGTTAGGATTATCCTGTACAATTTCATGAGTTCTGTTAATGATCTCGTCTATCCTTGCGGTGCGCACTCTTCCAGTTGGTTTTCTTTTTCCAATGCTGCCAGTTAGGGAAAAATTTCTGACACACCGACGGATTACTTTCTTAGAAGGTGATTTTGACATCTGAAAATTTGTCTTGAAAGATCTTTGAGCTGAAACTACACTTCTTCCATGCTCATAATATTGCTCAGTTATGAAACTCAGCTGTTCCACAGTCCATGCAGTCATCTTGAAGGGTTAGTTTTAACTAACACTTTTATTTTGTTTTGTATCTTATCTTCTCTTGTATTTTCAAAACCTATACAATCCTGTACAAACTTGTAACTATCCTCTTTCGAATGATGCGTAGGATTTTATAAAAGGACTTATACTTTAAGAGTTACAGGGGTTTCTTTTGGGTCCCATTTCTCTGGATCACCCTATATATATATATATATATTATATATATATACACACACACACACAAAAAAAAATATATATATATTTATTTAAATTTTTTCCTTATACCCCACTCCCCTTATCAAACCCATTGTTTACACTTATCAACCTTTGTTTTTATTTTTTATTTTGGTGACTGCTAAAGTTCATAGTATGACGTCACATACGAGTGTCGTCTATTGGTATTTTTAATAAGAAATTTAATAGTGTTAATAAGAAATTTAATAATGTTTAATAAGAAATTTAATAATGTTTTTTAGAGTATAATAAACTGATTAAAATTGTACGAAATTAGCATATGTAAAATGTAATTATTTGAAATATATATCACAATTTCAAACCTCTCTCTCCACTTTTAACAGGTTGCTTTAGACCAACTAACCTCTCTCTTTCAATGTCATATTCATCTTAATTCGCCCTACCTTTAATCACCATTTTTCAAAAGTTAAATTCAATAAAATCGTATAAAATCTATTTTTGTTTCGGAATCCTATTACGTTAGGTCTAACCAGACACACTACCTCATATAAAATGCAGTTAAACGCGAATCAGAATAGGAGAGATGTCAAAGTACAGTATAAGTTCGATGTAACAAATATCATTATAAGTAAACAAAAATCATGTTAACACAAATAAAAATAATTTCATTAACTGAAATACTATATACTGTATATATATATACTATATATATATATATATTATATATAATATATATATATATATATATATATGCACTAAAATCACAGAATAACACGTATATATATATATATATATATATATATATATATATACAGGGTGTCCCGTAAGTCTGGACCCATAGGGAAAAATAATAAAATTACAAAATAGTCCAAAAATTTATTTATAATATATTTTTTTATTATTTTTATTATTATTTTTATTGTTTTTTATTATGATTTTACTCCGCTGGAGTTTTATTTGTGGGGCCACTTGAAAGCCAAAGTGTACGAGGTCAAACTTCAGAACATTTTCCACCTTAAAGCACGCATTGTGGAGGCGTGTCAAGAAATTTCTGCGACTGTGATTCAGAAAGTGCTGTCGCAGTGGAGATTACGTCTTCAACTATGTGTGCGACACAACGGCGGACACTTTGAACAGATTATGTAATAAATTTTTGGACTATTTTGTAATTTTATTATTTTTCCCTATGGGTCCAGACTTACGGGACACCCTGTATATATATATATATAAATTTTGTTAATTTTACATTAATTTTCATTTTTTTCCTTATACCCCACTCCCCTTTTCAAACCCTTTTCAAACCAGCTTAAAATTTTGCTGTTTTCCACGTTTTCCCTTTTTTACCATGTTTCCTCTTTCACTCCCCCCTTTTCCCTTCGTTACCATGGCAACCACTCTACATATTGCGCCCATACTACTTGTTGAATGTGCTGTCCATATTAACTTCACGCGTTCGAACGCGTGGTGTGCCCTTGGAGTTGATCAATTATTAAAGTTATCTTACCTTTATTTCGAGTGTTATTTTCTTCTGTCTCCTCATGTTTTCTCTGTCTCTTCACTGTCTGTCAAAACATGCGCCAAATTCGCCACATCGGTATTGTCCCATGTTAATACCATTTTAATTCATTGTACATATTATTTCTTTATTATTTCGGTTGAAAAACAGGTTTAATTAAAAAAAATGGAATTTTTAGGTCGGGTTGAACCGAACTCCATTTTCCCCCATGAGATATGTTATTTTCATATCCTCGACTTCTCATATCCGCGAGGTCTTCTGATACGTAACCTCGCGGATATGGCGGGATCTGCTTTATGTGTGTAACTGTGTACAATTCTCTCTTGTTTTTGACAACTGTGCAACATATGCTTATTTATTTATATAGAAGGACTAACAAACATTCAATATAATAGAGAAGAGGAAAAAGGAAAAATAAGAAATGAGCCGAATGGTATTATGAATTACTTATTGTATTTTCTACGAGAGGCTTAAACGTTTAAATAAAAACGACGTATTTTATACAGGAAAAGAAAATATTTATGATAAAACTACAATGGTTAAAGGAAATAAAAACTTTTATATCCGAAAAGAAAAGAATTTGTCCAGTTACCTATAAAAAGTACAAACTGGCGCGCGACAAAAACGAAAGACCATCGGATCAGCCTTTGATCCAACAACGCATTTTTCTTTATACTTTCACCGAACAGTTACGTAGTTTCCATCCGAAGGTGTCCAGAGTGTTTGTTCTAAACGGGTTTTTAACTCGTGTTCGAGTCTCGCAAACGATTTCTATACGAGAAGTTTAGCTGTTAAGAAGACGCGCTAACGCTGTATGGTGAGTCGGAGCAGCACTATTCCATACTACAAGTTTAAAATCACTGACATTTTCTTCCAAACTAGTTAAAAAGAAACAATAAATATTTTTAAAAAATGACCTAATAGCTTTTGTTTCTGATCATCAATATAAAAATATACAATATATATATACACACTTAACTTCAACAAAATGTAAATTTAAATGCCGAAAAAATTACGTGATCAAAGCTGTATAACTTTATATATATATATATATATACAGTATATATATGAGAGAGAGAGAGAGAGAGAGAGAGAGAGCACGTAGCAACAACGCTTGCCGTTAGATAAGCGAGGTTAATCGACGTTGTGTTTGTCCAGTAGTTGAATAAGTGACCGTCCTTCACTTCCAGATGATGTAGAGACCTTCGATGGCTCACATGCCCCGTAAAGCTGTAAGTCCCCCTCCGTCACATGACCTCTGTCTTTACGAAGGAATTTAAACAATCCCAAATGATAATGTGATAAAGCAAAATGTGATAAAACAAAAAATATGTTGTAAGCATTTTACATTTATACATACTGATTACGTCATGAATTCGCTCTTTTCAACGACTTTTTCACACAAAGTTTACTTCTAGCCACCGTTCATAGGTCAGTTGGTAACCCCGTTTCCTTATAAGCGAAAGGAAGACACTGCATGAGGTCGAGGGTTCGAATCCTGATGATGCTAGTAATAATAATATGGGAGTTAAAGCAGTAGGCCACATTAGTTGGCCTGAGCTGTTTGCTAGTTTTTGACTCCCCTCAAAGATTATGATAATTAATATTATTACCTCTAGTATTAGGGTTAAACCCTAGATCCTGTCCCAAAGCTGAATCCTATCTGCTTTGCAGATAGCTGGTGAGGGAAGTTATATTTCTGGGACCTCTTTGCGAGTGACCCATTGCCCACGTCAAGCTAACATCATGAAAAAGAAAAACTATGGTATTTGTCATTTACTATTACTTATTTCGAACTATAGTGGATTTAATTTCCCCAGAAGAGTTCCTTTTTCCATGCACGGTCTGTGTGTATCATAAAAAACCTCAGGGGACCAATCTGAGTTCTATCCCATCATGAAACGGACATGTTATGTGCCTTAAAAAGTGGACACTCAATTTTGCCAGATGAGGTTTAAGTTTTGGTTATTGGCTAAAAATACAATAGTTCCCCCTTTTTCTTTGATGTATTCAATCTGCCGTGAATGCAACGAGTCTTTTGCTTATATTGAGGTTCTGAAATAGTGGGGCTGGGCTGCTTTAAACCCTAGATCCTGTCCCAAAGCTAGATCCTATCTGCTTTGCAGATAGCTAGTGAGGGAAGCTATATTTTTGGTGCTTTTTAGCGAGTGACCCGTGCCCACGTTGGGCTAACATCACGAAACAGAAAAAACTAATTTGTTTGTCATTTACCCTTACTTATTCGAACTATAGGGGATTTAATTTTCCCAGAAGAGTTCGTTCCTTGTTCCATGCACGGTCTGTGTGTATCATATATATATATATATATATATATATATATATATACACACACACACACACACACACACACCTGGGTACCCTATTGGTTAAGACGCTGGACTGCTGATTGGGAGGTCGTAAGATCGAGGCCACTCGAGGACCTTGTTACTTCCAACTTTCTTGGTGGGTCGTGGTTCCGATTCCATGTTAAGCTGTAGGTCCAAAGTGGGACGAAAAGCTTGACCTTCGTCAGAATGAACAATTCGAGCGGAATCGAAACCAAGGTTACCAAGGTATATATTCATATAAATTTGTTCTAAATACGTACGTACGTACTTGAAATTAAATTTCCACGCGAAGTTCATTTCCCAAAACTTTATTTTCCTCCATAAATATTTTTTATTTACGAACTTATCCAAATCTAGCTTAAAAATAGCCTCAGCTTAATCACAGCATAAACAATATGCATTAACCGCATTTCATAGTGACCTAATCTACGAAAGTCATGATGGATACCAGATTCCTTCTCTAAATATCACATTTTTCAAAAAATTTAGTTATGATATAGAAAAGAGACAGATAAGATAGGTTGATAAAGAGATAGATAAAGAAATGGTAAAAGAAAGAACAAAAAAAAAAAAAAAACGAATAAGGTAAAGCGAATAAAGTAAAGAAAAACCTAAATATAAACCAAAAAATTTAAAATTTAATCCCGTAAAAGTATTTTTAATAAATTCGCAAACACTTTAAATCGATTAATTAATAAATATTTAATTCGGGAAGCGAGCGAATTAAGTTAATTAGTAATTAACCTTTTTTAGGTGTTTTTAATGGTTATAGGACAATGGTAACGAGGAATCGAAGGGAATAAATGGGAAGAAGATTCCCAGATAAAGAGAGTTAAAGAGAGGGTGTGGTCGTTCCTGCCTCCTCCATAGAAGGACGATGGCGACCGTTCCTTCCACTATCCTTCTCCTCTAATGACTGGAGTCACGTGGTGCGCGGCGCCTCTCCCGCATTTATCTCTTTCATTTATCGAAGGAATGCGTGAATAGGACCGTGAGTCTCTCGAGCAAAATTAAGGTTATTCCTAGAAGTAATCTCAATATGCAAAATTCATCATCTTCGTATACACAATTGGAACTAAGGCTTGGTTGCGTACATTTTTAATCTTTTTAACAGACTTTTCATTCGGTCTCAAATGAATGTATTTGAAGTCATATGGTACGCACTCTCTTTACAGGTAAAGGGCATGAATGAATTAAGAATGAGCTTTTACCTTTAACCAACTCTCATTCGGAGAAAATTGATAACAAAGTGGAGATTAACAGAAAAAAGAATATGAGAGAGAGAGAGAGAGAGAGAGAGAGAGAGAGAGAGAGAGAGAGAGAGAGAGAGTTACAAGGAGTTACAAGAGAGAGAGAGAGAGTTACAAGAGAGAGAAAGAGTTACAAGAGAGAGAGAAAGTTACGAGAGAGAGAGTTACAAGAGAGTTACAAGGAAAAGAAGTACCTCAAAAGGCCTTGCGGCCCATACCGAGGAGGTACCAATGGCAATGGGTGCCAGGGAAAATTTTGTCTTTCAAACTATGCTAGCAGTAGTAGAAAACTGGATAGAAAAGTAGAAGGCTCTCTCCCCACCCTCCGCTCCCTCCCTGCCAGAGGCAGGTACGGAAAAAGGTTGAAGAAAATACCTTGACCCTGGAAAAGTAGCCAAGGAAATTTTACAGGAAAGTGGAGAATATATAAATAGCTCTATATTTAGCTTGCTCACAGAGACACCGAGCAAGCGAACTCCTGCAGAGTTTTCTGAGGTTTTAATCTTAAACTATGAGTGTGTTCTGTACTTTGTCTAGCCTATTTTTAAACAGATTTACACTTTGACTGGAAACATCCTCTGAGGGAAGTTGGTTCCAGATATCAACTATTTTACAAGAGAGAGAGAAAGTTACGAGAGAGAGAGTTACAAGAGAGAGAGAAAGAGTTACAAGAGAGAGAGAAAGTTACGAGAGAGAGAGAAAGTTACGAGAGAGAGAGAAAGAGTTACAAGAGAGAGAGAAAGAGTTACAAGAGAGAGAGAAAGAGTTACAAGAGTGAGAGAGAGAGTTACAAGAGAGAGAGAAAGAGTTACAAGAGTGAGAGAGAGAGTTACAAGAGAGAGAGAAAGAGTTACAAGAGTGAGAGAGAGAGTTACAAGAGAGAGAGAAAGAGTTACAAGAGAGAGAGAAAGTTACGAGAGAGAGAGAAAGTTACGAGAGAGAGAGAAAGAGTTACAAGAGAGAGAGAAAGAGTTACAAGAGAGAGAGAAAGAGTTACAAGAGTGAGAGAAAGAGTTACAAGAGAGAGAGAAAGAGTTACAAGAGTGAGAGAGAGAGTTACAAGAGAGAGAGAAAGAGTTACAAGAGTGAGAGAGAGTTACAAGAGAGAGAGAGAGTTACAAGAGAGAGAGAGTTACAAGAGAGAGAGAGAGAGAATTTTTTACTAGAAAGCTCGTTCATTCAAAATTCATAAGGATGCTGAAGGCTAAACTAACTACGTAGATAAAAGAATATAACAGTCATTTTATATACTCGTATATTTGATGTAACTCTTAGTAGTTTTAATTAATACATTAGAAGCGAAACAATTAAAAAACTTTTTCAAAGATTTTCTTGAGTCATTCAAGTTTTATGGCGTGTTTACTTCATTAACTTTACGACTTTGTTTGAAAAGAAAATAGTTGTGCTTAAAAAAGAATAAATTAATCTTCATTAATTTTAATCTTAAAAATCTTCACAATTTGGAATAATGATACGACATAGTTATGATTAACGTACGAAGTGAGCTGTAGAATCCTATAAATCACGACTGCACTGCAATTATCTACAGAATTAGGGCCAATCCATTCAAATCGATACTTACGATAAGTTGAAAATGAGCGAAAATTTTAAAATAATAAGAAATTAAAATTATAAGTCTGTGAAATTGAAGTGGATTAATTTTTTTGTTCATCGTAAAATATTTAAACTGTAAATCAGAGTTTTTATACAGTTAAGTCATTGTATCAACTGTAAATTCTAATTATTGGTAAGCTATTCAGATCGGAAATGATCAGAGATTTTCATCAATGTCACGTATTAGTTACATGTTGGTTCGATTAAATTTTCCTGAAGTGCAGAGTCGTGGAGGAAAAATAGATAGATATTATTATTATTAACATAAATTTGAAGCGATCACTCCTATTAAACTTCAAACTAAGTACAAAAATTACGTGAATAATTTACCCAGAACAAATACAGTCAATGTACAAAGTGTTATCTCGCAACATTTTGAGATTAATGCAGTTTATTGAGAGTTGCGCATTGTTTGAGTTCAAAATAATCTTTTATTTCCGTCCTTCTGCTGAGAAGAGCGAAGGAAGGAATAGTGGAGCAAGTGTAGTTTATGACGTTAGATGTTGCGAAGGAGGTTAAACAACCCCAATAAAAAAAAGAAAAAGTGTAGTTTATGACGTTAGATGTTGCGAAGGAGGTTAAACAACCCCAATAAAAAAAAGAAAAGTGTAGTTTATGACGTTAGATGTTGCGAAGGAGGTTAAACAACCCCAATAAAAAAAAGAACAAAGTGTAGTTTATGACGTTAGATGTTGCGAAGGAGGTTAAACAACCCCAATAAAAAAAAGAAAAGTGTAGTTTATGACGTTAGATGTTGCGAAGGAGGTTAAACAACCCCAATAAAAAAAAGAAAAGTGTAGTTTATGACGTTAGATGTTGCGAAGGAGGTTAAACAACCCCAATAAAAAAAAGAACAAAGTGTAGTTTATGACGTTAGATGTTGCGAAGGAGGTTAAACAACCCCAATAAAAAAAAATAAAAAAGTGTAGTTTATGACGTTAGATGTTGCGAAGGAGGTTAAACAACCCCAATAAAAAAAAGAAAAGTGTAGTTTATGACGTTAGATGTTGCGAAGGAGGTTAAACAACCCCAATAAAAAAAAGAAAGTGTAGTTTATGACGTTAGATGTTGCGAAGGAGGTTAAACAACCCCAATAAAAAAAAGAAAGTGTAGTTTATGACGTTAGATGTTGCGAAGGAGGTTAAACAACCCCAATAAAAAAAAGAACAAAGTGTAGTTTATGACGTTAGATGTTGCGAAGGAGGTTAAACAACCCCAATAAAAAAAGAACAAAGTGTAGTTTATGACGTTAGATGTTGCGAAGGAGGTTAAACAACCCCAATAAAAAAAAATAAAAAAGTGTAGTTTATGACGTTAGATGTTGCGAAGGAGGTTAAACAACCCCAATAAAAAAAAGAACAAAGTGTAGTTTATGACGTTAGATGTTGCGAAGGAGGTTAAACAACCCCAATAAAAAAAAGAACAAAGTGTAGTTTATGACGTTAGATGTTGCGAAGGAGGTTAAACGACCCCAATAAAAAAAATAAAAAAATGTAGTTTATGACGTTAGATGTTGCGAAGGAGGTTAAACGACCCCAATAAAAAAAATAAAAAAAATGTAGTTTATGACGTTAGATGTTGCGAAGGAGGTTAAACAACCCCAATAAAAAAATAAAAAAGTGTAGTTTACGTCCCCCTGTGGTGCCTAGTGTAGTTTACGTTCCCCTACATTATCCTAGCGTAGTTTACGTTCCCCAACTTTGACCTAGTGTAGTTTACGTTCCCCAACTTTGACCTAGTGTAGTTTACGTTCCCCAACTTTGACCTAGTGTAGTTTGTGTCCTCTTTTGCGTCAGGGGAACGTAAACTACACTTGCTCCGGAATAGTTTCAAACTGAAGTTTATAACACAATTTCGCATCAGTATTTATTTTTAATGCGAATTACAGTAGACAACTTAATTCAGACCACCTGAAGATCAGGGCCCCCAAGCTTCTTTAGTTAGCATTATAAGGCTAACTAACGAAAATATCACGACCTAACCTAACCAGTCGTTAGGTCAACTGTACGCCCTTGACGATTGGTTAGGTTAGGTCGTGATATTTTCGTTAGTTAGCCTTATAAAGCTAACTAAAGAAGGCTGGGGGCCCTGACCTTCAGGTGATCCCTTAAATCCTTTCGATTCAAGGATTTGAAGAATCAGAGGCGCTTGAGGCAATTACGTTTAAAACCCCGTTTGCGCGATGGCAGGTCCTACCCTCTGGGCAAGAGGTTTTGTTTTTCGTTTTGGCATACGGGAAATGGACTTTCAATCATGCATAAGTTGATGTTGTCTGGATGCACTTAAATGAGTAAATTATTAGCAAAATTTGTCTAACTGACATGTTATAAAAACATATTTAGGTACTTACGTATTATCGGGACTACCAAACTGTTGGATCACTTTAACATATTGCTTCCCAGGAACCTCTCTTTAACATATTGCTTCCCAGTGTATATCACTTTAACATATTGCTTCCCAGTGGTGTTAATCACTTTAACATATTGCTTCCCAATATTTAGGATAAGGAGTACGATAAAAAATGTTCGCTTTAATAAAGTAAAGGCATAAAAAGTAAATCATACCATGTTAAAATATTAGATTGAAAGTAAATTTATTAGAATTGTTGCGCTATATGGTCACACAAAGTTAAAAATGCTCCTGGGAAGCAATATGTTAGTGAATGCACGGTTAGGTCAAATGAATGCCCGGTTAGGTTAACTGTACGCCCTTGATGATTGGTTAGGTTAAGTCATGATATTTTCGTTAGTTTAAACGAAAATATCATGACTTAACCTAACCAATCGTCAAGGGTGTACAGCTGACCTAACTGGGCAGTCAATTAACCTAACCGGGCATTCAGTTGACGTAACCGGGCATTCAGTTGACCTAACCGGGGGATCACTAACATATTGCTTCCCAGGAACCTCTCTT
This sequence comes from Bathynomus jamesi, assembly GCA_023014485.1. Taxonomy (NCBI): domain Eukaryota; kingdom Metazoa; phylum Arthropoda; class Malacostraca; order Isopoda; family Cirolanidae; genus Bathynomus; species Bathynomus jamesi. The sequence goes on along the minus strand of JAJOZX010005064.1, from coordinate 342,924 downwards.
TCTAACCAACCAACCTTTCTCTTTTCAACATATTGCTTCCCAGGAGGGATCACTTTAACATATTGCTTCCCAGGAGGGATCACTTTAACATATTGCTTCCCGAATGCTTTGGGAAGCAATATGTTAAAGTGATCCAAACTGTTTATGTATTTTTGCTCTCGTCATTTTCGTTTAAACTAACGAAAATATCACAACTTAACCTAACCAATCATCAAGGGCGTACAGTTGACCTAACCGGGCATTCAGTTGACCTAACCGGATATTCAGTTGACCTAACCGGGCATTCAATTAACCTAACAGGTTAATATTGGTTATTTCACCTAAATATCTTCTGATCTTTTCGTATTACGCACTCACTCACATTTCGGGCAAGTTAAGGATGAGAGATAACGTGCAATTGATAAAAACATCCAGAGTCAACATTCATGTCAACTGAATGCCCGGTTAGATCAACTCTACGCCCTTGATGATTGGTTAGGTTAAGTTGTGATATTTTCGTTAGTTTAAACGAAAATGACGAGAGCAAAAATACATAATAAACAGCTTGGTAGTCCCGATAATACGTAAGTACCCATATTTAAAACAGAACACCGACGAACAATTTTGGGTTCATAAAATAATTGGTTTTAAACTTGTTCTGAAAATAAGATGTTTCCATGGCAACATTGTTTATTGACGAAAACAAAGAAACTTTAAAATATACAAAAAATTTTCCATTGAGCATCTCACATGTACAAAAAGTTACAACGAGTTACAAGGACAAGAGGAAGCCTTAAAGACCTTTCGGTCCACTTGGGGGAGGTTCCTGTTATTAAACTAGTACATTTTTTGATTATTCTGGCAGTAGTGGAAAAATGGATAAAAAAGCATAAGGCTCTCTCCCCACGGAAATAGGTTGAAAAAATACCTTGACTCTGGAAAAGTAGCCAAGGAAACTTTACAGGAAAGAGGAGAATAGATAGACTAGCTTTACAGTCACGTTATACACACATAGAAATCGTACATTAGATAGCACCGTTGTATAAGTTAACGAATAATATATTTGTGCGGATCGTACTGTATATCAACTACTTGGTATCGTCATAAAAATCTCAAACATATAGTTTTGATTTTATACAAAATATTTACAGCTCTGTTTACCGAAGTATCGGGCTAACAGAGACCCAATGGCCCACTCCAGGCTAACCCCAAAAGGATTGAGAGAGTGAAAAAGATCAAACTCTCCATGTCTACACCCATGTACGTGTAAAGCCATCACGCAGAAATAGAAATAAGTCTCCTTTCTCTTTCATTCCCCTAGGCCACCGCTGGCAAAGTGATGAAATACTTCTACAGGAAAGGGGTTGAAAGGGGAAGCGAAAACGGAAATCAGATTTTCAACACAATGACCTCACTCGTCACGTGCACCCAGCCACCCAAGAGAAAGAATAGGGAAAGAGAAATAGCGGCAGCAGAAATGGAACTCTACCTCACCTAATCCATGCCATGTATTTCGTTTAGTTTTTTTGGTTCATTAGGAAATTTTGTATTCCTACAAAATACTTATCTACTCTATTCTTAGACATGTTAACGAGGTAGACAACAGAGCTGGGCACTTGCGGCATATTTTGCGGTACTGCGGTACTGCGGTACTACCGCACTACCAAACCGGTACCAAACCGGTACGCGGAAATTTGAATGCGGTAGCGGTACTGCGGTACTTTCAGCGATCCTTTGCGGTACTGCGTTATGCGGTACCGGTTTGCGGTTTGCGGTAGTACCGCAGTACCGCAAAATATGCCGCAAGTGCCCAGCTCTGGGTCACTAGACAACAGAGCTGGGCACTTGCGGCATATTTTGCGGTACTGCGGTACTGCGGTACTACCAAACTACCAAACCGGTACCAAACCGGTACGCGGAAATTTGAATGCGGTAGCGGTACTGCGGTACTTTCAGCGATCCTTTGCGGTACTGCGTTATGCGGTACCGGTTTGGTAGTTTGGTAGTACCGCAGTACCGCAAAATATGACGCAAGTGCCCAGCTCTGCTAGACAAGTGTATGTGAACGTGTTTTTTTGTAACTGAATATCTGTCACTGTACGTGTTTGTCAACTTGAATGTCGTCGAGTTTTAATTTGGATCTCCCGTCGTAAAATGTGTTTGTGCGGCAAGTGATATATTTGGTCGTTCATACTTCGCTATGGTGTGCACCACGAGAGTAGAGAAAATCTCTTTCCGGCAAGGAATATCAGTGGAAGGAAGGTCCCTGTATCTATTCAGAGAGAGAGAGAGAGAGAGAGAGAGAATGTCTGCATATACTAAAAACTTACATACACATTTAGTTTAATTTCCAACTAAACTGTAAGAATAGCAATAAATTTTCGTTCTCAATCCTCGTCATTCGTTGTAATCAAAACGATAAATAAATGAGAAAGTTTCAGTCCTGACAAAAGTTAAAAAAGAAAAAAGAAAAATCTTATTAAAAAAATACTTGTGTAAGGGAACAAAATTTTGTGTAAGATCTTAAACAAATACCCAAAATGCTTCAAGAAAGAATTCGGTTAAAGGAACAATATATTTTTCTGAAAATTTTTCTAAATTCATTTGAAATTGGAGGAAAATTTCTCTTACTCGAAATCAGAATACAAAATCTAAAAATTGTGTTTCAACATGCCCACCACGAATGACGCAAAATCAGGAACACGCTCCTTTTCCTCGCTTTTCCTTTACATTGGGGGAAACTGGGAGTAAAAGGGGGTGCTGTGGAGGGCTGAAAGGAAGTCAAATGAAGGTTATATAGAGTGGGGAGGTTAAGGTGGGGCATGAAAAGGGGGTCAAACAGGAAGGGGGAAAAAGGGTAATCAAAAGAGGTTCTGTCTGAAGTATCAATTCCTTTGTCTTAATTACATGTTCTCCACACACAATCAATGAAATGGGAAAATTAT
>JAJOZX010005064.1:322500-335000 GCA_023014485.1 Bathynomus jamesi | reverse complement strand
TCATTCCTTTTCTAAGAAACCCAAACAATGTTATGGATGGCGATCAGGTCACACTTCTGCACGATAAGGCTCCCTGCTTTAAGGCATTAGCCACTCAATAGTTGTTGCGGAACCATGAGATCGATTTCTTTGGAAATGAAGAATGGCCAGGAAATTCTCCTGACCTGAACGTCTGTGAACACATTGGATCAGTTATAAAGGACAAGGTTGAATGTCTCTTGTTCCAAGAACCTGCAGCAAATCGATTTTCGAAGGATACAATGACGCAACACAGTGAAACTGTTTTAGCAAATTTGCGTAACGATCAAGATCTATTCACGTCACTTTTGGCAGGCTACCCAAAGCGAATTCAGGCTGTCTTGGAAGCCAATGGCGGGAACACCAAGTTTTAATTGTTTCTCATTAAATGCAGGATTAAATTCTCTTTTGTAAGGTATGTTTAGTTTTACTGTACCTCTAATGGTTTAGGCCATGGGCGGGGGGGTTAAGGTTTATTGGAGCCCCGTACTGTATAATTTGATACTTGTTTCACTGTGATAATTATGTATGATAATTAGAATATTTTTAACTGGCATAAATTTAGGAAATAAAACATCGACTTACCTTATTTATTTATACATGAACTCCAACTTCTTGGTTTTAATGCAAATTCTTTAATTACTTTGTCGTGCAACATTTTATTCTTCTCTAGCGATATTACAATTGCTTTCTCTATGGCAATTCTTGCTAAACTAGACAGTCTTTCCTCTGACATGGTATTCCGTAGGTACGTCTTTATTCTATTAAGTGTTGAAAAACTTCTTTCCGTTGACACACTGGTTACAGGGATTGTCAAAAGGAGCTGAATTAATTTGATCGTTTCAGGCAATGCTGTTGTAAGTCCAAGGTCAAGACAAAGCTTTAAAATTTCTTTTGTTTGTTGCACTGACAAAAATCGGAGTCCTGATAGATGTATTTCAATTCTGACGTTAAAGCTTTTACGTTGAATAGATTACTGTACACTACTTATATTTAAGTGCTTCTATTAAGTTTTTGGGGAAATTTTCTTTATATACTGCAAATATTAATGAATTCAACAGCTCAAAAAATGAGAACTCCTGAATGCATTCAAATCGTTCCTCAAGGCTGTTACAGAGGTATTCAGAATGCTGAAGTAAATTTCTTTAAAATCTGTCACTTTTCCTCGAGTCTCTTAGTAGGGGGAGGAATGGTCAGACGACTTACTCGCATGCAACGCGTTGATGTCACCACGTGACGTCAAACCAATAGCAATTACGCTATTAATTAGTTCTTTCACCAAATTTTTCCTTGAAGTAAATTAATTTTTGGTACTTTCCTGTTATCCCGGACCCCAGACTTTTTGCCAGATTCGGACGCCACTTGCCAGATTGCCAAACTTCATTGCCCCAACCCCTGGTTAGGTTAGGTTAGTTACTTTACATTTAAAAAAAAATTGGCAACGAAATTTGGCAATCTGGCAAGAGGCGTACGAATCTGACAAAAAGTCTGGGGTCCGGGATAACAGGAAGGTACCTAATTTTTAAATGTTAAGTAACTTGGACAATTACAGTATTTTCCACCCAACCCACCTTATAAAGTATATAATATGTTTATTATTGAAAACAAGACTAAGTTTAAAAAGAGAGATTTGGCAATTCAGCGCAGCAGTTTGGACTTGGCACAGCAGCATGTCGTCAGGCAAATACAAATTTGCTTGACTTCGAACATTAAAAACTTGGTTATTCGGTGGATACAAAGTAATAAATCAATTAAAATACTAATTAACTTTACGTATAGTGAATATCCAAATGACTTTATAACATTATAAATAAATCATAAGGTTTACATCATAACATGTTTCAAAGAGAGACGTCAGGCTTAAAATTGTTTGCCTGACAAGACGTGGAATTGTGCATTTTTATGTTAGTTGTAAGGCTTTGTTATTTGAGAAGATACATAATAATGCAGTAATAATTAACTTTATGTACAGTCACAGTGTATATGCAAATAGCTATATAACCTTATTTATAAACCCTAACATGGTCATTAAAAACATGTTTTATAAAGTAAAGATATCTGACTCAAAATTTATAGCCACATATCTTCCCTCTCTTCCCGCGTCTCTCTCTCCCCTGCATCCTCACTGTGGAAGTGGGGTTTAGATGATAGAGGGATGGATGGAAATTTTTAGCCTGACAACTTGACAAGAGATAGGATTGTGTATTGTTAGTTTTTGTTATTTTTTTTAAGTCCCTAGCAGGAGAAATAACAGGTTAGGCTCAGCCTGACCTGCCCGGCCCCTTCCGTCGCCAATTATATATATATATATATATATAATATATATATATATATATATAATATATATATAATATATATATATATATTTTTTTATTATACGCCCCTCGGAGTTAAATTAAAATGAATTACTCCAAGAGGGATAATATTGTACTCCTGGATGAGAAATACCGTCTCTATGTCTTGTAGATCCCTGACCACAGAGTACACCGAATAAAATTCGTGAAGGTCCTGTAGACTTCTTATCACCAGTTCCCAAAAGTCAAAGAACAATGAAACACGTCGACGGTTATTAATTTAATTGAATTTAGGTAAAACGGTTATTAATCAGTTTACAGTAAATCAGTTGTTTCGTTTTTCACAGAGTTAATAATATGAATATTTCTTCTATGTTACTGAGTACAGTAATAGTTTAATCTTAATTCTATGATAATCAGATATACGTTAAATATTGCTGGAGCCTACTGCCTAACTTAGAGTCAGAACTCCCAGCCCGAATTTCCGTATACACAATCATAAAACCCAATTTCCTAACGAACTGACTTTCTCTCGTCAGCCCGGAGACCTGACTCCTCGGAATCTGCCTTAAAGGCGTTGAGCCCCTTCTTATATAGTCAAAGGAACGGAACCTGCCAACGCCACCACTCAAGCGGTTGACGTCACCTGGGAACTCTGGAGAAGCGAGCGTCTCACAATCCATTGTGTTTCCCACGTGCAATAAAAAACCGTCAGCGTCACTGGCGTGTGATTTCCGTTCGGAAGGAAATGAGTCATATACTAGCATGTGAATTATTAAATGAATGAAATTACCTAAAAATAATTGTCATCAGGGCGCGGCTTTACTTCGATGATAAATCAAAATATAACATGTATAACATATACAGGGTGTTTATAAAGTCCCTATCTATTTCAGTGAAAGCGTAGCAAAGAGGATAAAATTCAATAACAATATAATAGAAGGCATACATTTAATGAATACTTAAGCATATGATTCTACATAAACACCATCAGTATCTCTACAGAGTTCGAATCTGTCAGCAGCATTGCGGAACACATTTTGGAGCATGACAGGGGTTATTTTTGTAACTGCTGTTACGATACGAGCACGTAAATGTCCCAGCTTCATTCAGATGGCATTTTAAACACTGTCGTCTTTCAACAAGATAGGGCACCTTGTCATTACGCAAACATTGTTCGGGAGTACCTAAATGAACGATTTCCAAATCGGTGGATCGGACGTGGAGGCAACAGACCCTGGGCGGCTCGATCTCCTGACCTAACGCCCTTGGATTTCTTTGCATGGGGCTTTATCAAATCAAACGTCTATCAAACGAGGGTTACAGATCTACAAGATTTACGTGCTTGTATCGTAACAGCAGTTACAAAAATAATCCCCGTTATGCTCCAAAATGTGTTCCGCAATGCTGCTGACAGATTCGAACTCTGTAGAGATACTGATGGTGCTCATGTAGAATCATATGCTTAGGTAGTCATTAAATGTATGCCTTCTATTATATAGTTATTAAATTTTACCCCTTTTGCTACTTTTCCACTGAAATAGATAGGGACTTTATAAACACCCTGTGTACACACACACCACACACACACACACACATATATATATATATATATATATATATATATATATATATACTGTATATGGACTGGACTGGATTATGATTTGAATATTTCAGTGAATGTACAAATTTTATCTCCATGAAAATTTGGACAGACACATTATATTTAATTGATTTGACTGAATAATTGGTTGACAGGCCAATCCCCAATTGTCATTCATTTCATTTTGATTCTCTGTTTATTTTTTGACTGTACGATTGTTAAATCAAGTATAAAATACAGGAAAAACTTAAGCTTGTAGCTAAAGGAAGCTGTAAACGGTAGACAGGTTGGGTATTTGAGTTAAAAGTATGATAGTAAACGGAAGACCTTGAGAAAAATAAACCATCTTCTTGAAACTTCAGTTATACAAAAGATAGGAACACCTTTCAATTTGGTATCTGTAACATTTACTTCAAGAAATTACTCAGTACGGCTCATTCTTAAATCAGCATTAATCATTAACGATTTCTTTTTGCATTGGATTCCAAACTTCAAATTTATTCCTTTTTTCAAGTATTTTTTTTTTAAATCATTTCAAAGAAAGTGAATTATTCAATGCAAAGCAAACAATATGAAGGTGAAAAAAATTTGTGATTTGTCTGTTCCTCAATTGGAGTCGTCGCTATCGGATGTTTAAAGTTTTTCGTGATTATACCCGTTTATATATCTTGTCTAAACTCTGAATGGATTCGGATTGAAATCCGGAATTGGAATCTGAATCGGATTAGATATTTTCGGAATTGGAGTAAAAGCTTTTTTTTCGAAACTGATCACAATCGGATTAGTTTTTTTCTTTTGAAGGATTGGAATCGCTATATATATATAATTATATATAATATATATATATATCGTACTGATGACGATAGAATCAGGTTTCGTAAACGCAGTATGTCTGGTTACTAGCTGTCGCAAAGCGCTTATACTAACATCACTTCGTTTAAGAGAGATGAATTTCTATTTTATTTTAGATCTTTCTCGCACTCTCGGACGTAATATATTTATATATATATATATATATATATATATATATATATATGAAAATTATTTCACGAAAGTAACACGTGAAAAATATTTATGATGAATAAAACCACGAAGGAAAGGAAACACAAAATGGTTCTCAAGCGCTTTCGTCTAATGACATCCTCAGGAACACTGAAGTACATAAAAGGGTTACAGCCTATATATAGGTTACAGAAAGAAAAAAAAAAGAAAAATAAATAATATATATATATAATATAATATATATATATATATGCACTAGAATCACAAAATAACACGTGACCTTATTAATAAGCAAACAACCACAAGGAAAAGGAAACACAAAGTCCGAGCGCTTTCGTGATATATTCACATTATCAAGGAAGAACAGAAAATATTTTCTGTTCTTCCTTGATAATGTGAATATATCACGAAAGCGCTCGGACTTTGTGTTTCCTTTTCCTTGTGGTTGTTTGCTTATATATATATATATAATATATATGCAATAAACGGAGAAGTAAAAATAAAATTAAAAATTAAAGGATTATCAGAGAGGCATACAGATTTGTAAGGAGAAAATATCGATTTTTAGCACAAGATCAAATTAATTATAAAAATACAAATTTATACTGGAAATCTGCCCGGGTTTTAACACTTTGCCTTTTATGGTCAAGTTTCGATATATATAAAAATAAAATGAAAATTAAAAGTTAATAAAGTAGCATACAAGTTTACCAAAGATTTAGCGTTCTACCCTTCTTATCTAAATCTGTTTTGAAGGAATTCAAAACAACAGGATCGAGTTGAAAAAGACCTTTGCTTATGTTGAAGTTATTTGAAAGTTGGATAATGGCAGACTCAAGAATATTTCTATTAACAATTTTGCTAGAGTGGAATAAAACTGAAGCATTATTCCAATCAATACAGTGGGATAACTCTGACAAATGGACAAAAAGGGCACTGGACAACTGTCCTGTTCTAACGGAATATTGATGCTGTTTTATACGTGTGTGCAAATCCTTTCCCATCTGACTTATGGAAAAGGAATCACATTGTTTACACCCAATTTTATAGATAATGCCTGAATTATTGGTAGGGCTATTTTTTACACTGATATTTTTCACAATATTGTTATATGAAAATACTACATTAATATCCAAAAGTTTAAGTACATTAGCAATGCCTAAAAAGCCCGGGAAAAATGGAAGTACTAAAATATTTTTTGACAAAGTACGAGTGTTATTATTGACACGATAGAAAGTTCGTTTTGCCTTGTTGAGACAAGATTCCATAAAAGCAGATGGATAACACAGATCACTTCCAATACCGTTGATTTTTTCCAATTCGGCATCGATGTATTCCGGACTGGCGATCCTAAGGGCGCGGAGAAACATTGATGAAAAAATGGCCTTCTTAGTGGGGGTGTCATGTCCCGAGTAAAAGTGTACGTAGGACAAATTGTTTGTTGTTTTCCGATATACTAAACTTAAAACCTGGGCTTTCTCTATGTACACGCACATCCAAAAATGGGATTGAATTGTCTTGTTCCACTTCTAAAGTAAACTTAATGGAGGGGACTTGATCATTTAACTGAAGGAGGAAGTTATCCAGGTCACGATTCATGTGCCAGATACACAAAATATCGTCGACGTACCGCAACCAAGGGATGCCAACCCCCAGGATTCTCGGAATGTAAGTAATTTCGAAAAACTCCATATAAATATTGGAGAGGAGGGGCGATAAGGGGTTGCCCATGGCCATCCCAAAAACTTGTTGATAATACTCGTTATTGAAAGTGAATTTACAGTCTTTGATGCAAAGCTTAATAAGATCCAAAACAATGTGTGAAGGTAGTGGCAGGTCATACTTACGTAATTCTTGGGAGAGAAATCAAGCCCTACCAATAATTCAGGCATTATCTATAAAATTGGGTGTAAACAATGTGATTCCTTTTACTGTACATAGGTCAGACGGGAAAGGATTTGCACACACGTATAAAACAGCATCAATATTCCGTTAGAACAGGACAGTTGTCCAGTGCCCTTTTTGTCCATTTGTCAGAGTTATCCCACTGTATTGATTGGAATAATGCTTCAGTTTTATTCCACTCTAGCAACATTGTTAATAGAAATATTCTTGAGTCTGCCATTATCCAACTTTCAAATAACTTCAACATAAGCAAAGGTCTTTTTCAACTCGATCCTGTTGTTTTGAATTCCTTCAAAACAGATTTAGATAAGAAGGGTAGAACTCTAAATCTTTGGTAAACTTGTATGCTACTTTATTAACTTTTAATTTTCATTTTATTTTTATATACATCGAAACTTAACCAAAAAAAGGCAGTGTGTTAAAACCCGGGCAGATTTCCAGTATAAATTTGTATTTTTATAATTCATTTGATCTTGTGCTAAAAATCGATATTTTCTCCTTACAAATCTGTATGCCTCTCTGATAATCCTTTAATTTTAATTTTTATTTTTACTTCTCCGCTTATTGCATATATATATATATATATATATATATATATATATATATATATATTATTTCTTTTTCTTTCATTTTCTTTCTGTAACCTATATATAGGCTGTAACCCTTTTATGTACTTCAGTGTTCCTGAGGATGTCATTAGACGAAAGCGCTTGAGCACCATTTGTGTTTCCTTTCCTTCGTGGTTTTATTCATAATAAATATTTTTCACGTGTTACTTTCGTGAAATAATTTTCATATATATATATATTATATATATATATATATATATATATAATTTAGGGTGATTCAAAAAAATCAGTTTTTTTTAATTGTTCAGCCTGTATTTTTGTTCCCTATGACAAAAAAGTAGTGTATGCCAAATTTGGTGAATTTTAAATAAATTTACTGTGCTACCAGGCGTCAAAGTTTCCCTCTTTTTCAATTTGTTTGTTTTTACAACTTATGGTTTTATGTTTAATTGTTTATATTTCAGAATTTTTAATTAATGGTTTATATACTAGCTTGCTTTTAATGTTGCTTGGAACTCGTAATTTTGATACCAATTAATCGATTATGGAAGCTAGGCCTAACTCACCATCACCCAGTTGCTCATTTGGGAGAAGTTCTACAAGAAAAGAAACTGAAGTATGGCTAATTGGGCAGCCCTCTGCAGTACTAAAAACATCCGTATTACCATCAGAGAAGGAAATGATGGCCCTCTTCATGCACTACAGAAATATTAAAAAGCAAGACATTAGAGAATCATGCTGCTCTACTGCAGATGATGTGCTAGCAGTTTGGAAAAAAGCAGGAATACCAGCAAAAAAAGAATACATGTAGTAGATAAAATTCAAGGAATACTGAAGGAATGACAGCTGCTTAAGAAAAACAAAGCAAACAAATTGAAAAGATCACAAAATTTAAATAATAAAGAAGAAAAATGGAAAGATAAACTGGAAAACTTATTTGACATTGCTCATGAGAATGCTATGCAGCTTATAAAAATAGAAGATCATAAGAAATTCTTGAAAATGCAACGTGAGAAAGGACGTCATGGAAAAATGGGTACCATTGATAAGGCTGTTGCTAAAAAAGAGCAAAGAGCAGCAGAAAAGCAACAACGTTATGAAAAGAGGAAAGCAGAAGAAGAGATCAAAAGAAAGAAGAGTGAAGAGGCTGTCATACTCACTAGTACATCATCAGAATCAGAATCAGAGGAGAGTAAAAGTGATGAATCTGGTTTCTGTGCTGCACAACCTTCAACATGGAAAAGTAAGGTTGGCAAACGTAGAAAATTGTTTGATGATAAATTATTAGGAAGTCTTGATGTTGCAAAATTGAGTGACAGAAATGCGTCTCTTTTTAATGCAAACAATCAAACATCGCTTGAATGGGACATCTGCGGACAAATAAAATGCATGTGTTTCAATACAACGGCAGCCAATACTGGTCCTAGAAATGGTGCAGCTATTCTTCTAGAACAAAAATTCGACAACGATTTATTGTGGCTGTCATGTCGACACCATATATTTGAAATTATGCTGGAAGCTGTTGTTTCAAAGTCTTTATCTCCATCTTCTGGCCCAGATATAGTCCTTTTTAAGAAGTTCAGAGAAAAATGGTCAAGCATTAATAAGGAGGACTACGAGACAGCATTATCAGATCCAGATATCTATGAAAATATTCATGACATCAAAGATGACATAATTATATTTGCAACAAATCAACTAGATACATTCCAACCACGAGACGATTACCTAGAAACTATTGCAGTTAACAAATTATTTTTGGGAGGTAAACCAAAAGGTGGAATCAAATTTTAAACATCCAGCGGGACTTCATCGGCTAGGTGGATGGCCAAAATTACATATTCATTAAAAAATTTTATGTTCAAATCTCAGTTCAAAATTTTCAGTAAAAGACAAAAAAAGGACTAAAAGACATTGTCTATTTGCTACTCGGTTATATGTAAAGGCATGGTTTACAGCTCCTGTGCCATCTTGCGCTCTCGTCTTGCTCTGGAATTATTACAGAATCTTGTAGTCTACAAACAAATAAATGACACAATTGCATTTGTTGCTATTAAAAAAATGTTAGGTCACCTCTGGTACCTATCGAAGAACTGGTAGCCTTGGCCTTTTATGATGATGAAGTGCCTACTGAAACGAAAAACAAAATTGTAAAGGCCTTGCAAAATACAACAGAACTCTTCTGCAACACGGGCTTTTCTAGATCCTGCACTTACTCCAACGAAGAAATAAGAAGATTTTGTCATTTCACAAATACTCAAAGATTCTTTACAATAACAGAATTTAGTTCAAAATTTTTACTCAAGATGCTAAAGAATGGCATAATGATGAAGAGTATAACTCGCTAAGAAATCTATCAAACAGTGGAAAGTCGTGAATGATATAGCGGAAAGAGGAGTAAAATTAATGGCATGAATATATATAAAATACTAACACATGACGAAGATCAAAAACAATTCTTGCTACAAGTAGTGAAAACTACAGGGCTGTTTTACCTGATAGAAAGAAAGAAACATTGATGAAGTAAGGACAGCTAATGTCTCAAATATCATGCTAGTTTAATTATGCATGCTTGTGGTTATGGTAGGACCTATGGGGGAGCTTCACATTAAAAAAAAGCAATGCGCCTTGTACTGGTACCCCCTGGGTGGTGTGGAAAAATTGACAATTTGAGTCGTTCTGTCAATTTTTAATTGCTGGTAGCAACCCCTAAAAAATTAAAAATTTGATAAAATATTTTAGGATAGTTGTTTTTATGCTGAAATGAACATTTAAAGGGTTGAATACATTAAAAATAAAAAAAATTTTTTTACCCCCCCATATTTGAATCACCCTAAATTATATAATATATATATATATATATATATATATATATATATATATATATATATATATATATATTATATATATTAGGTCCGAGTGTGCGGAAAGATCTAAAATAAAAAGAAATTCATCTCTCTTAAACGAAGTGATGTTAGTATAAGCGCTTTGCGACAGCTAGTAACCAGACATACTGCGTTTACGAAACCTGATTCTATCGTCATCAGTACAACGAGAATGGTACAAACTTAACATTACTTAACACGGTTACCCCTGATATGCTAACAAACACTCGGGGAAAGGTAGATTATACAAATTTGATGTGTATCGAGCTACAAATGTGCATATATCGAGATTGTCTAACACTCTAACTCCTTAAAATAACTATATGGGCGTAACCTTGAAATGTTGTAAACCTTTCCTATGGATAATTGTATAGATCGAATGCACGCTACAAACTTCCGTATATAAGCAGTTCCACATCTTATCCATATGTCACTTTTAGCGTATAATACATCCTCCACACAGAAGATACTTTGCCATAAAAAAAACTTTTCGCAATTTTAAGTTAAAAAGTATATCCGAAATGGAAATTTATTCCTCATGTAATTTTTTTTTCTCTTTTGTTAAGTCTCATTCTCGTTTACTGAGTACGTAATGCTGAACTTTTCAAACACTTCGAACATTCGCAGTTCGATCGAGTTTTTAAATCGTCGTAATATTATCGTCTTTTTCTTTCGTTTCCAATCTTAGGATAGTCATAAAGTATAAAACGCGAGAAGGAGATATACTGAGATTTCTCGTATAAATGTACTCAAAATGGCGCGTGTGAAACGAAGAAGAACAAAGAATCGAAAAGAGGAAAATTGTGTTAACGCAACTGAAGTGTTCTGTACACTGTGTATGCGTTAATTAAGACTTTGAGGAAAGTTAATGTTTAACATATAAATTATTTAGTGAATGTACTGGCAGAGGGAAATGAACGGTGGAGTTTCGTATGCAAATTACGGTCAATATGTGAAACCAACATTTCACGTAATACCTAAAAGTTTCCGGCATTTCATGTAATGTCTGTGATGCTTAATCACTTCGTGAAGGTAAGGTTAAGCTAGGCTAGGTATGTAATATGTAATGCCTGTGATTAAGAGTCACAGACTAAATGCCTGAAACGTTTAGGTGTTACGTGAAATGACTGGTTTCACGCATTGACAGTAACATATACGTGGCTCGGTTAGTTGGAGTGTGAACTCAGGCTGTGAAGGAACGGGTTCGACTGTCACCAACCGACGCCGCGATTGGTCGAACTCACGTATCTATCGAAGTTCATGATAATTTCTTTTCTTTCCCGTGTGGAAAAAAGGAGTTCCAGATATTAGCTGTTACCTAACAACGAACAACACCGATTCAGCTTCGAATAACGAACAACACCGATTCAGCTTCGAATAACGAACAACACCGATTCAGTTGTGCCTCGCCTATCCATCTCGAATGGAGGGAGGGCTAGAAGCTAGCACAGCGCTCAGGCCAACTAAGGCGGCACATTGAACTAACTCATGAATTATTATTACAACCAAAATCGAGAGTCGAACCCTCTGACCTCAGTGTTTTCATTTCGCTTACGGGGAAACGGCGTTACCTACTGAGCCACGATCTGTGGACATGATTTCCACAGACGCGTATCCTTAAACGTGTATGACGGAGAATTACTTAAAAGGTGAGGATCTTCCGCATCCTCTACTCAAGTATAAATGGTTTAAGCGTCGTATCGAGAATTCTTTTCTTTGTTTCACCCAAAAGCGTTTTCTTTTCCGACATATCCGCGTTCTTACCAAACAAACGTATTCAGAAGAGAACAAAAGTTCTTTTTAATGGGAAAGTTAAATACGAGCAATAAGTACGTAATTAATAAGTAATAACAACATAAGTAATAATAACATAATTAATTTTGGAATTTGCAAGTTTGTCAAGTCTGGAAGTTTGTCAAGAATCATCGGACTATTCGTGAACTGTTAAAGCAAATCAACGAATGAATTTATGAATTTCAATGAGCTTTTGAAAATAAACGTTTTATTAAAGTTTCTCTCTCTCTCTCTCTCTCTCTCTCTCTCTCCTCTCTCTCTCTCTCTATATATATATATATATATATATAGATATTATATATATAATATATATATATATATATATATATATATATATATTATATATATATATATTATATACACTCATAATGTTGCCGTCGTATAGTGAAAATATAGTTTCTTTCAAGACATGCTTGTATGCCTCGCGTAC
>JAJOZX010005064.1:317500-320000 GCA_023014485.1 Bathynomus jamesi | reverse complement strand
TACTTATGATTATATGCATTTTTAGCTTCGGCTTATTGCCTAAGCATTAAGCTTAATGCCGGATTTAGCTTATTGCCGCTAACATTATATATATATATATTATATATATAATATATATATATATATATATTTCACTCTTTGGGTATTTCTAAGTAGAAAGTATTATATCGATATGGGTCTGATTCCCAACCGTTACCGAGATACAGGCCTCTACATTTGAGTAATTAAAACATAATAAAAGCGATCTTAGATACTATTTAATGACACTTGTGGTTTACAGAAAGTACAAACATACAATACAGTATTGCACTTATTGCAGAGTGGTTTCAAAGTGACTCCGTCCTTCTTCAATGCACGCGGCGAGCCTCCGATCCATCGAGTCTTGCCAAGGAAAACGCGGAAGTTCATTTCTGAGGTTTAAGAACGCATCCTGCATACGTGCAACCAACTGCTCCCTAGTTTCGGGCTTACCCCGCTGATAAACGTTACTCTTCAAGAACCCCCAGACAAAAAAATAATGTAAATAAATAATGTGAGGATCTGCAGAGTTGCCAATGTATCATTAAATGTCATTGAATATTATCTAAGATCGGCTTTTTATTATGTTTTAGTTACCCAAATGTAGAGGCCTGTATCTCGGTAACGGTTGGGAATCAGGCGCATGTCGATATAATAATTTCTACTTAGAAATACACAAAGAGTCAAATGGTGCATTCTTGACATTTCCTCCTGGGACACCCTTATCGTTCTGTTTGGTACTTGGAAACCTCTGTTCAGTCTCAGATTTGAAGAATGGAGAATCCTTCGAAATCCTTCCCTGAGGAATTCGGAGGAACAACTTTTTCCATACACCAATTCGTGAACCATTTTTATTTATTCCATATTCCTTTATTATAAAATGCAAGTTATATATAAAGAGAATATATATATATACAGGGTGATTGAAAAGTCAGGTTACATAGGGAAATACTGTATTATGTAATGATACAGGGGAATAGTCACATGCTCACATCACATGTTCGATATGGCCACCGTTAACGGCACTGCACTTGTGCAGCCAGCTAGGAATATCACATCAATGCGCTCCTCCTTCGATAACATCTCATAACTCATTTACCTGCAAAGAAACAGAAAAGCCCTATGTAATCTGACTTTTGAATCACCCTGTATATATATTATTCATCGATGCATTCATAGTTTAAGTGGAAGTATAGAGAGTTTTAAACACCTTTTTACATAGAACACCATTCCGCCCATACGCCTATTTCAGGGTACAAGCAGCTCGCAGCAGTAATAACAAGCAAATATGGAGTCAAAGTACCGAAGAGGTTTATAATGCAAACACCTCCAGTTATTATTAGTCCTGGTGCATGATTCTTCAGGAAGAGATGCGCCGCAACTTTGTTTTTCCTCCCTAAGGCAGCACAAATTTACGTGTATCAATCTCACAGTCATACTCGTACAAGCTCAGGCTTGCTCTACACAAACTGGACAAAAAAATACAAGTATCCGCAATCGCAAACCGTCCGTATACAGGCCTGTATTTAGTTTAAAATAATATATATATACATATATATATCTGCAGACTCAACAGGGAAAACACCGTATTTGTAAACTCAAACGGAATAGAATTTAAAGAAAAACTACGTCGTAAGGTAGAAAAAGCTCCCCAATAAAACAAACAAAGCCATAATAAGATTTAACACCTTACCTTTTACCTTATTTTGTAGTTACTATTTCCACATTTCTCCATTATACCTCTTTATAATAGAGTTTAGTTTTCCCGTCGTTATTACCAGTTTACCACGAGTATCATTGAGGTTTTCCCCACCACTATTTCTGTTATTAACTTTACCATCATAATTACTATTATTAACTTTATCATTATTGTTGTTATTAATAGTATTACCCTTATTAATATAGTTATTATTCTTTTCTATTATTAATTCCAGAGCGAATACCTTTATTGTTTTCACTCAAGTTCGATTTTAACAGTTTTATTTTCATTTTCTTTCGACTGCTCTAATTTTACTAACACACACACACACACCATATATATATATATATATATTAATGTAAAGAACGACGCTTGTATAGAAGAACGTTCCGCACAAGATGAACGTTCTTCTATACAAGCGTCGTTCTTTACATTAATTATACTATGTGTTGTTTGCAGTATATATATATATATATATATATATATAGGGCGTCCCAAAAAAATGTATACACACTTTAACAGCTGATAGCTCAATTGATGTTTCTTTCTTTGCAAGTTAAACCATTAGAATTAATAATGGCAGTCAGACTAAGCTTTGAACAAAGGAAATTCATTCTAAAATGCTACTGGAAGTGTGAAAACGCAGTTGAAGTGCAAAGACAGTTTAGGAGGGAGTTTCAAACAGATCCACCAACGCGACTTACCATCACTCGAATTAGAGATAAGTTTGAAGCCGATGGAACTGTTCAGAATGTCCACAAGAAGCGTTCCGGAAGACCACGG
>JAJOZX010005064.1:295000-312500 GCA_023014485.1 Bathynomus jamesi | reverse complement strand
AATAAAATAGAAAAAATGAAAATTGCAGGAGGAGCATACAAATTTATAAGGAAAAGCTACCAGAGTTTTAGCACTTTGCCCCTCTTGTCTAAATCCGTTCTGAACGAATTCAAAAAACAGGATCAAGCGAAAAAGGCCCTGGCTAATATTGAAATTATTTGTAAGTTGAATAATGGCAGACTCAAGAATATTTCTATTAACAATGTTGCTTGAGTGAAACAAAATTAAAGCATTATTCCAATCAATACAGTGGGATAACTCTGACAAATGGACGAAAAGGGCACTGGACGACTGTCCCGTTCTAACGGAATATTGATGCTGTTTTACACGCGTGTGCAGATCCTTTCCCGTCCGTCCACTGTAAAAGGAATCACATTGTTTACAACCAATTTTATAGATAATGCCTGAATTATTGGTAGAGTTACTTTTTACTATGATGTGTTTCACAATATTGTCATATGAAAATACTACCTCATAAAATACTACCTCATAGTGTACCTCACGAGGAGAGGATGCCTCACGGGTGGGCTGCTCGTATGTCGTTAAATAGTAAAGGTTTTTGACTGTTTCCGCGGAAAATTTAGATATCATTATGTTCATGAACTCACCGTGATCCTGCGTATATACTTAACATGTTATAGTGGGTAACAGTGTCGTGATAATTAATGTGAAAGGATGATTGTTCATGGAGCTTGTGGTATCTTGAACGTGATTTAAAGGGACAAGGAGTGGGCACTCCTACAAGCATTCCCTTCCCCTTCTTCTCCTCCCTCCCCACCCCCACCATATACACTGCGAATCTTCCGTTTAATAGTAAAAGTTTTTGACGGTCACCGCGAGAAATGCATGTTTCATTATGTTATAATCGTACAGTGACTCCGCGTATATACTTTTATGTGTCATAGTTAGTAATAGTTACATAATTAATGTGAAAAGATGCCTGAGCATCGAACCGGTGGTATCTGGAGCATATTTTAAAGGGACGAGAAGTGGGACCCCTATCGGCGTTCTCTCCATCTCCACCCCAACCACCCTACCATCTACGCTCTCCCGCAAGCCTGCTCCTCCATCGATACAGATACAACGGGATCGTCTGCTGAAAATCGCGTTCTTGTAGAAAATCCTTTGTTATGTTTCATATTTGACAAAGTAGATCATATTACGTCAGACCTTCTCGTATCTGTTTGTCATGATTTCTATGATTCGGAAGAAATAGAACATGCGAGGGTACAGTTAAACGCCCTGTTCAGTGCTACCCTCCCAACTCGTAGAGGTAATTCTAGAAATGAGAATATCCTAAAAGACATTATAAATAGTGTCGACCCTCCGGGATAATGAGAACAATATTACCTTCTACGTTACTAATTTCCATAGAATACCGGTAATCTCTATGGGTGATGTACAAACAGTACAATGAGGTACAAAAGTCGTTAGTTGAACTGAAACTCCAACACGTGGTGTCAAATCAGAAAAATGCGATTTCGCTAGAACAATTCCGGTCAGAGTTAGATGCGTTGAAAGAGACGCTCCTCCCAAAGCCCAGTTACTCGAAAGTTGTTCAGCAAGTCAGATCCCCAAGAAGCGCGTCAGGCAGCGAGGGAAACGAAATCCCCTCTCCCAACTCCCGACTTCACAATGAGGAACAGGGACTGTCCGATGCCAAGAGACGAGCCATCACTGCCCTCTTCCTTACCTTCCACCGCAGGGGAGAGGCGTCCGATTACTCAAACGCCTCGCTCGGCGTGCAGTTCCACCCCCCCCCCCACACCAAAGAAGGAGGGGCACTCTCCGCAAGGTCGTACCACCCATCCCCAGGCAGGCGAACTCCATATAAATATTGGAGAGGAGGGGCGATAAGGGATTACCCATGGCCATCCCAAAAACCTGTTGATAATATTCGCTATTAAAAGTGGCAGGTCATACTTATGTAATTCTCGAGAGAGTCAAGCATATCGTCAATCGGCACTTTTGTAAACAATGAACAAACGTCGAAACTGATCAATCTATCGTTGGTTTCAGTGCGTATATTATTCAGTTTTTCAGTAAGATCCATAGAATTTTTTACATGTGAATCAGAGATAGTTCCGAGAATGGGGGACAAGACTTTGACAAGCCATTTAGAGAGTTCATAGGTAATAGAACCCACAGAGCCAATAAGAGGTCGCATAGGGTTGCCAGGTTTGTGGATTTTAATGAGAACGTAAAGGCACAGAAGAGTCCCCTCCATTAAGTTTACTTTAGAAGTGGAACAAAACAACTCAATCCCGTTTTTGGATGTGCGTGTACATAGGGAAAGCCAAGTTTTAAGTTTAGTATTTATCGGAAAAAACAAACAATTTGTCATACGTACACTTTTACTCCGGACATGACACCCCGATCAAGAAAGCCATATTTTCTTTAATGTTTCTCCGCGCTCTTAGGATCGCCAGTCCGGAATACATGGATGCCGAATTAGAAAATTTAACAGTATTAGAAGTGATTTGTGTTACCCACCTGCTGTTTTGAATCTTGTCTTAACAAGGCAAAACGAACTTTCTATCGTGTGAATAATAACCCTCGCACTTTGTCGAAGAATATTTTAGTACTTTCATTTTTCCCAGGCTTTTTAGGCATTGCTAATGTACTTAAACTTTTGAATATTAATGTAGTATTTTCATATGATAATATTGTGGAAAATATCAAAATAAAAAATAGCCCTACCAATAATTCAGGCATTATCTATAAAATTGGTTGTAAACTATATGATTCCTTTTACATGGACAGACGGGAAAGGATTTGCATACGCGTGTAAAACAGCATCAATATTCCGTTAGAACGGGACAGTCGTCCAGTGCCCTTTTCGTCCATTTGTCAGAGTTATCCCACTGTATTGATTGGAATAATGCTTTAATTTTGTTTCACTCAAGCAACATTGTTAATAGAAATATTCTTGAGCCTGCCATTATTCAACTTACAAATAATTTCAATATTAGCCAGGGCCTTTTTTCGCTTGATCCTGTTGTTTTGAATTCGTTCAGAACGGATTTAGAAAAGAGGGGCAAAGTGCTAAAACTCTGGTAGCTTTTCCTTATAAATTTGTATGCTCCTCCTGCAATTTTTATTTTTCTATTTTTTTGTGACTTATATATAGTCTCAGAGTTGTTATTTATTTCAATGTTCCTGAGGATATCATTAGACGAAAGCGCTTGAGCACCATTCTGTGTTTCTTTTTTCCTTCGTGGTTATTTTCATCATATAGACACATATGTTTATTCGAAAATAATCAAAGAAACATGTCGATACTGTGCATTATTTAACTTTAAAGTTCATCGTGGTTTTCAAGGAAGTTTTGTGTACATACCTTCACTAAATTCAAAGATTTACAGTCTTGCTAAAAATATTCATACTTAGTCCAAATAACATATATTATAACTTGCATTGTTTACAAAAGAAAAAAATGAGAAAAACACGCATTTTGTCAGCTCACTATGTGCCCCTGAAAAATCTCATAGTATCTCTTGGGGCACATGAAAACTCCTAATCTTTGCTTTTGCCTCACACTCGAAGGGTCTGAAGAATTTTCTTAGCAGTGATGACGTTTTATTATTCATTCTTCAAATTTTCCTTAAATCGCGTCAATATTATCTATTTCAAATACTTCATTTATTCTATAAATCTAGTCAAAGCGATAGAGAGTCAATATAATTTTCATTAAAAATAGTTAATTAGTAAACTACTTTATAATTCTTATTTCTTCATTCCAAATCAGCCTATTTTTCCATCAGTCCTAACTCCTAAAATTAGGTAGTTTCCAGTTTACGATTCTTTCAATAATTCGCAATAGCGTCGTGGTTAAACACATGTCAACTTAACTCGGTTTTGTGCTAGGACGAGTTGTAGTATTTAATCATTTAAAGTATTGCCTTCTTCTACCTACACTGGGAAATATGTAGGTAACATAGGATGATTATTTATATATATAATAAATTTATACACTAGTATAGTTAGTTTATATTAGATGTCTTTACAGTGGGCATATGAAATTATTTTTCTAAAAGACAAAGCCGTTCACTCTGAAAACCAGGAACGACATCCACCTCAAAAATTGATTTTAAATACCGGGTGTACATAAAGTCAGGATCTATTTTTGTGAAGCACTTGGAAATTATATGGAATTCAATCATAAAATGATAAAATGGTAACATTTATAAATAATTAAGAGTAGGATTCGACGTGACGCCCATCAGTATCCCTGCACAGCTCAAATCGTTCCGCAGCATTTCTAAACACATTCTGGAGCATTTGCGAGGTTATGTTATCTGCAGCAGTTCGTATACATGTACGTAAGTTTTCAAGACTCGTAATCTTCGTCTGATAGACGTGCGATTTGATAAAGCCCCATGCAAAGAAATCTAAAGGGGTTAAATCTGGTGATCTCGCTGGCCAAGGTCTGTTGCTTCCGCGTCCGATCCAGCGATTTGGAAAACGTCCATTTAGATAATCTTGAACAATTTTGGCATAGTGACAAGGAGCACCATCATGTTGATAGACGACGGGGATAGGATTGTTAGTACCGTCGTCTATCAACATGATGGTGCTCCTTGTCACTATGCCAAAATTGTTCAAGATTATCTAAATGGACGTTTTCCAAATCGCTGGATCGGACGCGGAAGCAACAGACCTTGGCCAGCGAGATCACCAGATTTAACCCCTTTAGATTTCTTTGCATGGGGCTTTATCAAATCGCACGTCTATCAGACGAAGATTACGAGTCTTGAAAACTTACGTATACGAACTGCTGCAGATAACATAACCCCGCAAATGCTCCAGAATGTGTTTAGAAATGCTGCGGAACGATTGAGCTGTGCAGGGATACTGATGGGCGTCACGTCGAATCCTACTCTTAATTATTTAATAAATGTTACCACTTTATCATTTTATAATTGAATTCCATATAATTTCCAAGTGCTTCACAAAAATAGATCCTGACTTTATGTACACCCTGTATAATTCTAGTACTTGTGCTGAGGATAAAATTAGGTCTAGTCTCAGCCTGACTGCATTCGTAACTGAACTAATTCCCGGCAGGATGAATTTAGAATTATATCTAGGTTAGACGCAGGTAACTTTTTAGATATAGCTGTACACTTATGTCCACAATGGCTCTCTCATACGGATTATCCCTCACAACTTGTTTATTTACCTTATAAGTTCATCGTGGTTTTCAAGGTAGTTTTGTGGTACATACCTTCACTAAAGTCAAAGATTTTCATTATTGCTGAAAATAGCATATCAAGTCTCAATGGCATAAAAAACCTTAGGAAGTTCAAACCACTTTTTAGATATAATGGGTAACAAAAAATTAACTGTTTCTCACCAAATTAATACCGCTCTTCACAATAAAACTGGATCTAACCGCAAAATGCTTTTCCAAATTCTGTCAACAACTGTCTTCTGTGTAAGTCATGACTTGCCTCTCCGAGGAAAACTGTTGACTGTGGGGTCTTCAATGATCTTCATTTTTGTGTTGAGTCCGGCGATTCTGTGTTGCTAGAACATTTTCACTCTGCACTTAAAAACGCTAAGTATTAGAGATGGAACCCGGTTTTAAAAAACCGGTTTTTAACCGGTGCTGAAAATTTTTAATCATCACCGAAACCGACGATAAGAACCGGTTTTCACATTTTTGCGCAAGTCTCCGATCACTTTGGTCCATTTTCTATGAAACAAACGTTTCCAAACGTTTAAAAACATAGTAATTACGTTTGCATCGTTTCCTATCGTTTTTTGTTTGTTTATAAGTGTAAATAATTGATGCTTCAGTCTTGAATGTTATGTGGATGATTGCACATTGATCAGTTAAGATTCTAAGATTTAACACTCCATCATGTCAAAGAAATCAAATGCTTGGTATCATTTCACTCGTAAGAATAAAGAAGAAGCAGAGTGTATGACATGTCACAAAGTTTTGAAATGTTGTGGAGGTTCTACTTCAAGTTTATCATCCCACATGAAAAATATTCATGGCATAAACATCGACCAGATTAATCAGCCATTGAAGAAACAAAGAACAGTGGAAGAGATTATGCAAAAAAAATCCATAGAAGAGGAAATTTCGAAACTTGCGTGTGTAGATGGACTGAGTTTCCAATCAATTGCTAAAAGTGAATTCATTCAAGAAAGCCTTAGAAAGATAAAATACGACAAACCTCATCCAACTTCCCATAATGGAACATTGGTCTCTCGGTCTCATGAAAATAAATGGTTCTCTCGATAGCACCAAAACTATTGCAATCGTTAGGAAAAGATTGGAAGACTTTGGCTTGGACCTAGATAAGCATATCGTGGGTTGCACCACCGACGGTGCCTCAGTAATGGTCAAATTTGGAAGAGAAATAGTACCTGATCACCATCAATGCATTGCACATGCTATACATCTCGCGGTTTCGGATATCTTGTATTAAAAAACTGCTAAAAATTCAGTTGAAGGGGAAAGTGACCCTACCCCTGAAGATGAAGCCATCGAAGAAGATGAACACTCTGCACATGAGTTAAGCCAAGATGAGTGTGAAATTTTATGCACTGATACAATTTTTGAGTCCGACATAGATGACGTAATTGTTCTTCTAAAACTTCGAGAAGATTACTTAAAAGTAATAAATAAGGTGAGAAAAATCTGCCGCATATTTCGAAAGTCTCCTTTGAAAAATGAGAGATTGCAGGATTTTGTCAAAGATGAATTTAATGGAAAGGAAATGAAGCTTATCCTTGACTGTACAACGAGGTGAAACAGTCTTTTGGCCATGATAGAAAGATTTTTGAAACTCAAAAATTGCATTCCAAAAGCCTTCAGAGTGATACGCTCAACAGAGACGATTTCAGATGAAGAATGGAATGCTCTAAAGAGCCTCTTTGACACGCTTCGTCCACTGGAAATTGTTTTGAAGGGACTCTGTTCCGAAGATGCAAATTTGCTCAAAGCTGAATCTTCCATGAAGTTCATTTTGAATAAATTTGAAAGCAAAAACAATCCTTTAGCTTTTGAGCTACGTCAATGTCTCATTGATCGCTACTCATCGAGAAGACAAAAAGAAGCTGTCGCCTTGCTGAGTTTTCTCCACAATCCCGAGGTCTTGAAAAATGAATCATCAGCACCGTTCCTCTTTCCTTCAAGACAAGCACTTAAGTATGCGGATCATACATTTAAGAGGCTTTTTCCAGAAGCTTGCCAGATCAGATTTCAGAAACAGACGACCAAGTCCAATCAATTGCTTCGAAACTCGAAGATTCACAATGCAGCTCAGGTCGTGAAGTAAATGATGACGATCAACTTATGAACGAGTACATGTGTGAGAGGAACAAACTGAAAATGAAACCCAAGAAAGATTCTTCTGAGACCTTTGACGTAAACAATGAATTCAAATATTTTGAAGCTACTTTGAATAGAAGCAAAAATTTGGATCGAATGTACGAGACGTTGCTTCCAATAAAAGCCACCAGCGTAGAGTCCGAGTGTGTGTTTTCAGCTACTGGTTTATTCGTCACAAAGATTCGATGAAGAATGTCAGATCAGACACTTAATGCTCTTTGTTTTCTCAAGTGTTATTTCAAAAATCAAGTTCGATAATAAACTTTTTAATTCAAATGTTACACGTACTTGACTGAATCAATTAAAACCTTATTTCTGTTTAATATTTTGATAATTTACCTCCCTAAAAAGCATACAGAATCCCATCGGTGAAAACCAGTAAAAACCGGCTTTAAGAATATAGCGACGGTGAAAACCGGTTTTAAACTTTTCGGTTATTTTCCATCCCTACTAAGTATACGTCCTGTCAAACTCAGAACGAAATCATACACGTTTGTGATCAAATATTAAGGAAGATAGAGAAGGTAATGAAGCACATGCATTTTCAGTATTAACAGATGAAACTACCGATATTGCAGGTACGGAACAGCTGTCATTAGGTATTCGCTTTGTTGACACAAAAAGTAATGAGGCCTGTCTGTGTTCGTGAAGATTTCTTAGGCTTTTCCTTCCTTGAAAAATTAAGTGCAAAAGCAATTGCCGAAAAAGTATTGCCATTTTTAAAAGAGGCTTGTCTTGATCTTATAAAATTGGTTGGTGAAGGTCATGACGGTTGCCCTAAAGTGACAGGCAAAAATGATGGTGTGAATAAACATATTCGAGATCAGTTTCATCAGATTAGCTTTGTTTCATCATGGAACTAGTCATAATTTAAATCTTGTTGCAAATGATTTAAATGCAGTGCCTGACATTCAGAATTCAATAGACACAGTTAATTAAGCAGATTTTTTTTTCGTGAAAGTGTACTTACAGTAGATGCACAGTAAGCTTGTACCAAATATACCTTTGTTTTATGAGACAAGTTGCTCAACTAAGTACAAAAGCGCGCTTATTTTTTCTATGAACTGTATTGTTATAATGGAAGCCTTAGAGACTCACTTCATCCACAAATGTTAAGACAAGATAAAAGGCTTTTCAGTTATACTATTAGCTCGTAACTAATATTTTTAGGGAGTCACAATAGAATTGCACTCAGTTCACCAGCACAATTAGGAGTAGACAGGAACGGATTAAGGTTTAGTGGGGTCCTAGGCCCGGGTAATATTTGGGACCCCCTCATACTCTACAAAATCATGAAATTCATAAACAAAATTTCATCATTTTCATTATTATATATTCACAAAGATACTTGATCTAACAATATAGTATATTAAATGTTAAAATGCACAAAAGAAACGTAAAATTAATTATCTTATAATTCATTAATATCCATACTGCGTACCTTCTACGTTTGTACAAGCACACCTTCTGCGTTTGTACAGGGTAGAGTCAAAAACATTCTTAACGCAATAGCAGAATTAGGAAATGTTGCAGCCAAATCGCTGTTAGCCAGTAAGTAACTTGTAAAAAAATTATAAAAAAATACAAACAAAATTTTTACTTGGGTGGCCGGCGGGCCCCTGTATGGTCAGGGCCCTAGACCGGGCCTAGGTGGCCTGTGCGTCAATCCGATAGTGAAAGTAGAAATAATAGTTCCATATCAAGCTTCTCGACAAGCTTATAGACCAAACCACCCAGTTCAGGCCACCGAAGAATATTATCGCCTCGCACTTTTCATTTTCTACTTGGACTCATTAATTGCCTCTCTGATGCAAAGGTTTTCAGAACAAAATGAAACTAATTTTGCTCTACTGCATTTACATCCACAGAATATGAAAAAAGATGAGTCCCACTTATTTTGCTAAACTGTCGGATCATATTTACAATTTCTATGAAATAGATCATTTCAAAGCGAAATTATGGTAAGGAATATAAGCAAATAAGACAAACGATGAAATTAAAATTGTTTTCAGTGATTTTTTGCAGTATTCTAATCAATTTTTCCCAGCTATAGCCAAAGCTACATATATTTCATAGGACTAGCTCTGCCAGCAATTACATGTATCTGTAGAGCGACCGTTCAGTACGTTTAGAAGAGTAAAAACTTGGCTTCGCTTCACCATGAGCGAAGACAGACTGGATGGGCTCCGTATGATGAGCGTGCAGAAAGCTTAACGTGACAAAAACAAACATTTTTTTTATTGAACAAGTAGTACCCAAATTTGGTATAATGTACTTAAGAGGTTTACAATTTTTACTTGAGGGACAGTAAATATGCAAGTTATTATATATATATATATATACAGGGTGTCCCATAAGTCCGGCATCATAGGAGAAATTCATATTTTTCTATTTCTACAAACCATAATTCATATTTTTCTCTTTCTACAGGCCATAATGTCTGTGAGCAAGGAATAACGAATCCAGATAATTCTACTTATAGGAAATCGGAGTCAAAGAGACTTTGCAACAAGTCTGCTAACACAACTCTGTGTTATTGGCTCGCGGTCTGGATGCAGTCTGTTAAATTCAGCAGCGGCCTGGCCTCTCTTTGACTCCGATTTCCTATGAGTAGAATTATCTGGATTCGTTCTTCCTTGCTCACAGACATTATGGCCTGTAGAAAGAGAAAAATATGAATTATGGTTTGTAGAAATAGAAAATATGAATTTCTCCTATGATGCCGGACTTATGGGACACCCTGCATATATATATATATATATATATATATATATATATATATATATATATATATATATATATATATATATACAAACTCAGAATGGTCCCCTGAGAAACTTATATGTTAAACACAGACCGTGCATGGAACAAGGAACTCTTCTGGGAAATTACATCCACTATAGTTCGAAAAAAATATGGTATTTGTCATTTATCATTACTTATTCGAACTATAGTGGATGTAATTTCCCAGAAGAGTTCCTTGTTCCATGCAAGGTCTATGTTTAACATATATATATATATATATATGATGAATAAAACCACGAAGGAAAGGAAACACAGAATGGTGCTCAAGCGCTTTCGTCTAATGACATCCTCAGGAACACTGAGTGTTCCTGAGGATATCATTAGACGAAAGCGCTTGAGCACCATTCTGTGTTTCCTTTCCTTCGTGGTTTTATTCATCATAAATATTTTTCACGTGTTACTTTCGTGAAATAATTTTCATATATATATATATATATATATATATATATATATATATATAATATATATAAATATATATATATATATATAATGGTAATTGAGGAAGTACAAGAGTTTAAGTATTTGGGTCAAACTATTACCAGCTCCTTGAGTGATGACTCGGATATAAGAAAACAATCTCGAAGCCTGTGTGCTAAAGCGAATATGACCATAAGGAACTTTCGATTCTCTACAAGTGAAGCTAAATACACTCTTTCGTACTTTCTGCACTAATATATACGGACAGCAACTCTGGGTGAATTATAAAAAAGGTTCTGGCAGAACCCTAAATTTGCTGTACAACAGGTCTTTTAGACTCTTACATAAATTACCCCCGATATGCTCAGCTTCGCAAATGTTTGCTACCCGCAATGTCACGAGCTTCCCGGAGACGTGCTCAATACAGTCTAATGCAAAGAATTAAAAAATCAACCAACCCGATCATCCAAGCTATCCATGAGTCCTGCCGTTTATCCTGTAAGCTATGGACTTCTTGGTACGAAAACGTCTGTCTGTAGCTCCACTTAACTTCGACATTACAGTATTATTTCTAATCAATTGTATATATTTCTATTCTTAGTATATGAACTGTCATTGTATTAATATTATTTGTCATATGGACTATAGTCTGCCAATAAACATTTTCATTTTCATATAAAGGGTGATCCAGAGAAATGGGACCCAAAAGAAACCCCTGTAACTCTTAAAGTATAAGTCCTTTTATAAAATCATACGCATCATTCGAAAGAGGATAGTTACAAGTTTGTACAGGATTGTATAGGTTTTGACAATACAAGACAAGATAAGATACAAAACAAAATAAAAGTGTTAGTTAAAACTAACCCTTCAAGATGACTGCATGGACTGTGGAACAGCTGCGTTTCATAACTGAGCAATATTATGAGCATGGAAGAAGTGTAGTTTCAGCTCAAAGATCTTTCAATACAAATTTTCAGATGTTAAAATCACCTTCTAAGAGCTGAAACTACACTTCTCCCATGCTCATAATATTGCTCAGTTATGAAACGCAGCTGTTCCACAGTCCATGCAGTCATCTTGAAGGGTTAGTTTTAACTAACACATTTATTTTGTTTTGTTTCTTATCTTGTCTTTTTGTCAAAACGTATACAATCCTGTACAAACTTGTAACTATCCTCTTTCGAATGATGCGTATAATTTTATAAAAGGACTTATACTTTAAGAGTTACAGGGGTTTCTTTGGGTCCCATTTCTCTGGATCACCCTTTATATATATATATATATATTATATATATATATATATATATATATAATATATATATATATATATATATATATATATGGCTAAAAGAATTCAAACAATTTAAAATTTTTGGGAATGAAAGAGATATTAACAGAAAGTGCTTGTAACATCATTGATGTATTTTGCTAGTGATAATGAAAATTTAGTAACACTTGTCAAGATTGGTGAACTTCTTGAGAAAGGTTTGGTGCAATTATCAATTGCTATATTACATTTAATGTCATACCTTTTCCTTTTTTGCAATTTCTTGGTAAGAATTTTTAAATTACAAAATGGTATGAAATTCACTAAATCAAAAATACATCATTACTGAAAAGCAGTATGTACTGTAGGATTCATTTAACCTTAACAAATTAACTTAAAAGGTTCTAGGGTGGCGCAGCTCTTTTGGCCAAAGCTATATATGCCGTAATTAGTTTTCCTGATGCTTCCCTTTAAATCTTATGCGGGAAATAAAGGAAGAAGCCTTTTGTAGAGTCAAGTTTACTGTCATTTAAAACTCTCTGACAGTGACGTGAGTCAAGGAACAAAATAAATAAAGGGCTTCAAATATATATATATATAAGCATATATATATATAATATATATATATATATATATATATATATATATATATATATATATATATATATATATATAAGGCGATACAAAAGAATCTAGACACATTTTGAAAAAATTTATTTTGGATACAAATTGCATTTAATAAACGAAATGTTTACTATGTACGTACATAAGCAAGCTTGTAAAAACAACATTTAATAGTCATTTTATGTTAAATGTTTAAAATGTCGACCATTTACGCAAACATGGGGCGCAACGTCCCAGAACAGATTAGCACACAGTAGTGTTCATATAAGTTGAGATTTTGCGTAATTCCCGAACAATTTTTTCCTGTAAGTGTTGCACACTTTAAGGATTAGTACCATACACTTTGTTCTTCACCCCACAGATGGAAGTCCAGAGATGTAAGATCAGTGACCTTGGGGATATTCAATTGTGATTTCACGACCACCTATCCACAACCCAAGAAACTCAGTATCAAGAAAAGCTCGAACATCTCTGTAATAATGTGGCAGTGCTCCATCTTGCTGAAACTAAACCTCATGGTCTCCAAAGAGATGTCGTATTGCGGGAACGGCATCATTACGCGGCATTTCCAGATAATTTTGACTTGTTATATTACCATTAAAAAAATGTCTCAACAATGGCACGAGAAGAAACCCGAAGCCACACCGTAAGACCTGGTATATTAACATGATTCTCCACATAAATGGTTGGGTTTTCCACTGCCCAAAAAACTCAGTTGTGACGAGTTATATTGCCATTCAATCTGAAAGTAGTTTCATCAGACCAAATTATCTTATCCTAAACTTATCCTATCCTAAATTCACAATGTTCATTACTCATAGCAGTGAACCACTCGCAAAACTACTCTATTCTTCTATCATGATCATCGTCGCTAAGAGAGTGCAAAAAACCTAGATATGTATCGTTTCCACTTTAATTCCTTTAAAATACGATGAACGGTAAGTTGACTGATTCCTGATTCACGTACAAGCGCCTTGTTGGCCTCTTCGGAGAATGCTAGTACGCCGGTAATATAGTTCTCACATTTTCTTCATTTCTCCGAATCCGTTTTCTCCCGTACTTGATTTTATTCACATTTCAGACAGTTCCATGTTCTTCAAATTTATCACATATACGACTAATTATTGTACGAGTGAAGCCGCTGTTCCATACTCCATACGCTGCACTTTTACATTTTCATACTTTCAGTACCACTCAAAAATGTTCTTCCTCTGTTCGAAAGTCAGCCGTGTATCCACCATATTAAAGATGGCTTAGGCTTAGGCTATGCAAGATGCTAAGATGACTCAGTTTATTGAACTCTTAATGCAAAACAATTGCAATAGTGTATAAATTTCTAAGTAAGATTGCATTCTAGCAAATATACCATCATTACAACATAAATGCAATTAGTATCCAAAATTAATAATTTCAAAAGTGTCTGCATTATTTTGAATCACCCTGTGTGTATATATATATATATATATATATATATATATATATACACACGAATATCGTTTACAAAATAAATATTTTAATAAGTGAAGCTAAATATTTAACAAAGAGTATAACGCAGTGGCAATAAAAACTGGTATATAATTATAATATAAACTCCAAAATTAAAATTAAAAATTGTTCCCTATTAAATAGAAAAAAAGCCCCCCCCCCTCAGAAATTTAATAAATAAAATAAAACAAATAAATAAAAAGTTTAATAAATCTAGAACCGAGATGACATAAATAATATATTTGCTTTTTCAATATCATATCAGTTTAAAATTTAATGAAAAATATATGGCTGGCTGGCTCAATATTTTAATCCAACTGTTCCAGAGAGGGAAAAGAGAGTAAATCTGATATAAAATATGGAAATATTTCATAGGGAAACAATACGCGCAGTCATTTCTAAGTGGAGGGCTCCATTTTATTTTGGCGTGTGACATATTTCGAGCAAAAAATATGGATGGAAACGGTCTCAAAACTGCGCTTTATTACTTCAGAACTGGCACGAGGTGACATGCGTGAGAGACGGAGAGACGAAACCCACCGATGAAAACGAACGACCATGCAGTAAGAACCAAAAGAGAACGAGGAAATGAAAACGGATGGAAAAAAAAAGAAGAACAAATTCAAAAGGATACATTCGCGGATGTTGCTGTTACGACACCAAAAGGGAAGGAAAACGAGACAATGAATACAGAGAGAGAGAGAGAGTTACAAGGAGTTACAAGGAAAAGAAGTACCTCAAAAGGCCTTGCGGCCCATACCGAGGTGGTACCAATGGCAACGGGTGCCAGGGAAAATTTTCTACACACTCAAATAGTGTGCAAGATTTGGTCTAACCTTTTCTTGAACTGATCCACAGAGGAACTGTTCACAACTTCCGAAGGTAACCTGTTCCATGTGTCACAGATCTTATACGTAAAGCAATTCCCACACACACTAGTCCTAAACCGTTTCAAATCCAACTTCCAACCATTGTTGCGAGTTGGGTTATCATTTAAACTAAACATACTTCTAAAATCGACATCGTTCAACCCGCGTAAGAGCTTGAAAACCTCGATGAGTTGACCGCGCAGCCTCCGAGTTTCAAGCGAAAACAAGTTCAGGGCGCGTAACCGTCGATTGTAGCCCATATGCCTAACGGAAGGGATTAACTTTGTGGCCCTCGCCTGCACTCGCTCCAGCCTCTCAATATCTTTCCTGAGTTACAAGGAGTTACAAGGAAAAGAAGTACCTCAAAAGGCCTTGCGGCCCATACCGAGGAGGTACCAATGGCAACGGGTGCCAGGGAAAATTTTCTACACACTCAAATAGTGTGCAAGATTTGGTCTAACCTTTCCTTGAACTGATCCACTGAGGAACTGTTCCTGTTATTAAAAGTTTATTTTTCTTTCAACTATCCTAGCAGTAGTAGAAAACTGGATAGAAAAGTAGAAGGCTCTCTCCCCAGAGAGAGAGAGAGAGAGAGAGAGAGAGAGAGAGAGAGAGAGAGAGAGAGAGAGAGAGAGTTACAAGGAAAAGAAGTACCTCAAAAGGCCTTGCGGCCCATACCGAGGAGGTACCAATGGCAACGGGTGCCAGGGAAAATTTTGTGAAAGTTTATTTTTCTTTCAACTATCCTAGCAGTAGTAGAAAATTGGATAGAAAGTAGAGAGAGAGAGAGAGAGAGAGAGAGAAGAGAGAGAGAGAGAGAGAGAGAGAGAGAGAGAGAGAGAGAGAGTTACAAGGAGTTACAAGGAAAAGAAGTACCTCAAAAGGCCTTGCGGCCCATACCGAGGAGGTACCAATGGCAACGGGTGCCAGGGAAAATTTTGTGAGAGTTTATTTTTCTTTCAACTATCCTAGCAGTAGTAGAAAACTGGATAGAAAAGTAGAAGGCTCTCTCCCCACCCTCCGCTCCCTCCCTGCCAGAGGCAGGTACGGAAAAAGGTTGAAGAAAATACCTTGACCCTGGAAAAGTAGCCAAGGAAATTTTACAGGAAAGTGGAGAATATATAAATAGCTTTATATTTAGCTTGCTCACAGAGACCCTGAGCAAGCGAACTCCTGCAGAGTTTTCTGAGGTTTTAATCTTAAACTATGAGTGTGTTCAGTACTTTGTCTAGCCTATTTTTAAACAGATTTACACTTTGACTGGAAACAACCTCTGAGGGAAGTTGGTTCCAGATATTAACTATTTTATAGGAAAAGAAATTTCCGCAGACTAAGGTCCTAAATGTCTTTACACACTCAAATAGTGTGCAAGATTTCGTCTAACCTTTTCTTGAACTGATCCTCAGAGGAACTGTTCACAACTTCCGAAGGTAACCTGTTCCATGTGTCACAGATCTAATACGTAAAGTAATTCCCACACACACTAGTCCTAAACCGTTTCAAATCCAACTTCCAACCATTGTTGCGAGTTGGGTTATCATTTAAACTAAACATACTTCTAAAATCGAGAGAGAGAGAGAGAGAGAGAGAGAGAGTTACAAGGAGTTACAAGGAAAAGAAGTACCTCAAAAGGCCTTGCGGCCCATACCGAGGAGATACCAATGGCAACGGGTGCCAGGGAAAATTTTGTAAAAGTTTATTTTTCTTTCAACTATCCTAGCAGTAGTAGAAAACTGGATACAAAAGTAGAAGGCTCTCTCCCCACCCTCCGCTCCCTCCCTGCCAGAGGCAGGTACGGAAAAAGGTTGAAGAAAATACCTTGACCCTGGAAAAGTAGCCAAGGAAATTTTACAGGAGAGTGGAGAATATATAAATAGCTCTATATTTAGTTTGCTCACATGAGAGTATTCAGTACTTTGTCTAGCCTATATTTAAACAGATTTACACTTTGACTGGAAACAACCTCTGAGGGAAGTTGGTTCCAGATATTAACTATTTTATAGGAAAAGAAATTTCCGCAGACTGAGGTCCTAAATGTCTTTACACACTCAAATAGTGTGTAAGATTTGGTCTACCCTTTTCTTGAACTGATCCACAGAGGAACTGTTCACAACTTCCGAAGGTAACCTGTTCCATGTGTCACAGATCTTATACGTAAAGTAATTCCCACACACACTAGTCCTAAACCGTTTCAAATCCAACTTCCAACCATTGTTGCGAGTTGGGTTATCATTTAAACTAAAACATACTTCTAAAATCGACATCGTTGAACCCGCGTAAGAGCTTGAAAACTTCGATCAGTTGACCGCGCAGCCTCCGAGTTTCAAGCGAAAACAAGTTCAGGGCGCGTAACCGTCGATTGTAGCCCATATGCCTAACGGAAGGGATTAACTTTGTGGCCCTCGCCTGCACTCGCTCCAGCCTCTCAATATTTTTCCTGAGGGTGGGCGACCAGAACTGCACAGCATACTCCAGGTGCGGCCGAACAAGGGAATTGTACAGTGAGAGCACAATCTCCTTGTTCCGAAAATGAAATTGCCTCCTGATATAACCCAATAGTTTCTGGGCTTTCTTTTCCACCTCTACGCACTGTTCGTAAACTTAAGGTCGCTGCTAATTAGCACACCCAAGTCCTTTTCTAAATCAGTCACCTCGATATTACTACCCAACATCGAGTAGTCCGAC
>JAJOZX010005064.1:282500-290000 GCA_023014485.1 Bathynomus jamesi | reverse complement strand
TACGTCTCCTTTAGATGAACGGAGTGGGCGATCGGGATGGGCGGCTTTAAGTTCCCGTTATGCAGGAGAACACTTTCAAGCTTCGCTGTGAGGGAATCAATGAAGAGGCACCACTCAGATGGTGTGTGTACCTGTGACAAGTTCTCGAAAAGTCCATTGATATCATAGCAATTCTACTGTAAAGAATGTCGCCAAATCATGGTTTCGTTTTCGATAGTGACACACTCAGACGTTCTTCTCAAGTAAGTGTTTCTGCTTCAGTCTCGAGGAGAGAAGTTCTGATTTCTCTTTGGAGAGGGCTATGTCTCTAATGAGGTCATTCAACTTGTTTTGATTAAGCCATTCCGGCTCCGATTGCTCTTCGTCAGGTGTGTAGTCAAGATCGGCTGAAGGTCCCGCATCTCCGCCAATCGCACCTTCGTCAGATTCCCTTTCGTCTTCTAAAGAATCGAGTCCATGCTGTAGAGATACCGGAATCGGCATCGTGTCATCGTGAGGGGTCGGTCTGATCGCGGAGTCTACGTTCGGATAAACGATGTTATGCTGGTTCTTCACGGAGAATCCAGTTATGTTAACTGCAAAAGTAACAATAGCCATGATGGTCTCTCGGCTCCCTCCATATCATGGGTATAGCGAACGGCATCGACTTTTTCCTTTTGTTCAACCAGTCACATAATCCATTCGAACAAGCAGTACAGATAACATGTGTCGCCCACGCCTTCTCTTGGTCGCCTAGTGGACAGCCGAAGTATAACCGTAAGTTTTCCGAAGATCCATCGCGATTGTACGCCGATGTGATTTAATATCGAGATTATGATTTCATGGCGGGGTGATTTTTACACTTTCGAGGCATGATGATCGATGAGTGGGTTGATGTAAATCACCGAAAAAAATAAAATGTGTAAGTGGACGACACAAATAAAACAAAACACAACACACAACTAAACATGTGATTGTTACGCCAAAGAATAAAAGGGTGTGCATGTGCAACGTTTGCAAGAAGATAATTTGTCAAGAAGATAATTTTAATTTGTGCGAAGGTACTTATAAGCTGGACCCTTTAATGAGATTCTTGGTCAAAAAATCTCTTCCGGTGTCGGGTGAACGGGATCTAACCTAAATGTGAATTTCTTAATGGTCTTTGTAAAATAAAGATAGTTACTAAAGCAAATTCTCTCTTTGAAAAACAGAAATCGAATACAAATATAAAATTAAATTTGAATTTGTCAATAGGGTACCCCCCCAAAAAATAATATAAATAGTACAGAGAAATTCTTAAAGAAATCTGAAAAAAATAACTGAAATCGAAATTTAAATTGAATCGAACCGAAAAATATAAAACTTGAATCGAAAAATAAACTCAAATCGAAAAAAAATTAAAAACTTAAATTGAAACTGAAATCGATATTTTCGCAAACTTAAGTTGAAATCGAAAACTGGACTTAAAAATTTATCATTTTCCCATCCCAGATATTATATATATATATATATATATATATATATATATATATATATATATATATTATATATATATATATATATATATATATATATATATATATATATATATATATATATACATACAGGGCGTCCCAAAAAAATGTATACACACTTTAACAGCTGATAGCTCAATTTATGTTTCTTTCTTTCCAAGTTAAACCCATTAGAATTAATAATAGCAGTCAGACTCAGCTTTGAACAAAGGAAATTCATTCTAAATGCTACTGGAAGTGTGAAAACGCAGTTGAAGTGCAAAGACAGTTTAGGAGGGAGTTTCAAACAGATCCACCAACGCGACTTACCATCACTCGAATTAGAGATAAGTTTGAAGCCGATGGAACTGTTCAGAATGTCCACAAGAAGCGTTCCGGAAGACCACGGACATCGACAAGCCCCACAAAGCAAGAAAGAGTACTGGAAACGTATCACCAAAGTCCAAGAAAATCTGTGCGGCAAGCGAGTCGTGAGGTAGGAATTTCAGAATCGTCTGTCCAACGCATTTTGAAGCGCTGTCAATGGAAAAGTTACATTCCAAGATTAGTCCATGCTATTAATGAAGATGATGATCCGGACCGAAGAGTGGAGTATGCGAGTGGTACTTGGCACGATGTGGATGTGGATTGGACGAAGGGGTTTCGTAGAATACCCTCCGCGTTCACCAGACCTCACACCACTAGACTTATTTTTATGGGGATACTTAAAAGACAAAGTCTACGCTATAAAACCTGCAACAGTCGCTGAATTGAGAGCAGCCATTGAACGAGAATGCACACAAATACCAAACGAAATGTTTCGTGATGTTTGCGATTCCATTGCTTCGCGTTATCAGCAGTGCCTGGACCAGAACGGACGTCAGTTTGAAAACAGGCGTTGACAAAACAATTAAATAATGTCTGTAGATTCTATTACATTTTGAAAATGAAATGTATTTTAATAAACACTGCCTTTATAAGTATTTAAAGTGTGTATACATTTTTTGGGACGCCCTGTATATATATATATATATATATATATATATATATATATATATATATATATATATATATATATATATATATATATATATATATATATAACAGCATGTTTTCTACCTAAATAACATATATTTTATGTAAAGTTTGAGACTGTGAAAAATATTAGCAATAATTCTCTCTGCTTCTAAATGGTACAGAAGATGCAGCCTTATAGAGCGATAGTTTACGTTTACTTTTACGCCGATCAAAGTTTACCACAGAGAGCCCCAAATTATTACATTAAATTAAAATGTGTTGTCGGAATTAGTATCCGAAAATCGAAAGAGAACAGAAGAGAAAAT
This sequence comes from Bathynomus jamesi, assembly GCA_023014485.1. Classification (NCBI taxonomy): domain Eukaryota; kingdom Metazoa; phylum Arthropoda; class Malacostraca; order Isopoda; family Cirolanidae; genus Bathynomus; species Bathynomus jamesi. The sequence goes on along the minus strand of JAJOZX010005064.1, from coordinate 287,185 downwards.
GGTAAAGCACAAACTGGAAATGAATCTAAAGAACAGAACGGAACAGAAAATAACAATAAGAGCTTCTTAATTAAATTATATATTATTTGAATAAAATGTTTAATGGAAATTTCTCTCTCCTTAATTTATGATGCTTTGTGAAACTTTAACACGAAACAAAATTATGTTTATTAATTTGGCACCCATTTTTTTAAACGATGTTCTTTCTATACATTAGACACGAAATTAAAATTCGGCTAAAAGGATGCCTTCAAATAAACTAATTATGAAACTTTGCTGTCCTGCATTTAATGAACGTTGCTTTGCATACGTATCTTTTCCTTTCCATTTTTATACACACACACACACACACACACACACACACAGGGTTGAATGTTAAATGGAAAAGAGTAAGAGTGGAAATGAGAGTGATACCGAGATAAAAAAAAAAAAAAAAAGACAATCTAACCAAAAACGGTCGGTTACTGCTCGAAAAAAGACGACTGAGTAACTTTTCTTTTCTAAAAATAAACTTTCAGGAAATCATATAAAAGGAAATAAAATAACACGCAAGAATATGAGAATTGCATTTTTTCAAAGGTCGAATAAAAAAAAAAATGAAGGTTATAATGTCTGTGAATTTGGGAATTATAAACATTTAATATCATTGGAAGCGCTCGATCTCGCCGCCGCCTCTCGTATGAGCTAACGGTGGATTCCTTTCCAAAGATTGGAGTCCCACACACAACGTAATGCGTTACGCAAGATTACGTCAACGCATTAGAGGTTGTAGCAAATAAAATTTTATTCTCTTCGGGTATAATAGTCAATTAACTTGCGTTTCTCGAGTTCCAGTGACACTCGTCTTTAAAAAAAAAGTGTTATTTGCAATAAAATATTATTAATTTTCTTTCCCTTTCAAATTAAGTAGTTTCTATAGCGCCAAACTTACTAAATTACCTATTAACACTTGACCTTTATTGCTATATATTCGACAGTTATAGGATAAAATTGGCAATTGATAAGGAAGAAAATTTATAATCATCGCCTTTTCTGATTTCTCTTTCTTTCAGTCTGTTTTGGTGTCGGTAATGAGCTGGAAAATATTTTTTTCATATTAAATGAAAAAGCCCCTTTCATGAAATGAAAAATACGAATACAATAACAATATAATAACAGATATATATATATATAATATATATATATATATATATACAATAACAATATAATAACAGATATATATATATAAGTAGAATTATACCAAACCGGAACTAAGAATTTGGACATTTTGTCCACATGTGTGTTTATATACTGCCAAAACTATTGGGTCAAAACATAAAGCAAAGGATAACTGTTTATTATGTGTATAATAGGTTGTAGGCCCACTCTTCGCTTTGATGACAGCCTCAGTCCTCTTAAAAACACTTTCAATCAGTTTTAGATAGATTTCAGGAGGGATATTGTGCCAAACCTCTCCCAATGCAGTTTCCATTACGGCGAGAGACGTTGGTCTCCGCGATCTTCCTGATGCGTCGCTCCAGTTCATTCCAAAGATGTTCTATCGGATTGGGATTAGGGCTCTGAGTAGGCCATGACACGTCAACGTAATTCTGCTCGAACCGATGGGTTACAGTCCAGGCTTTGATACAAGGGGCTTTGTCGTGTTGGTACAGATATAGGCCCTCTTTAATGTTACATTACACATTTGTCATACCTGGTTTGGAGTCCACACTAACATATTGTACAGTTTTTAGCCTTCGTATCTTATTTCCCACAGTTGATTTGGGGAGTTTTTAAGTCTCCGCAATCATACACACAGATGTTCTCGCAGTATGCCATTTTCAAACTTCGTCAGCTCTGATCCGCATGTTATACTAACGAATAAGCTTTGCGAATACAGTACGGTGTTCTACAGTACGATTTATATCTGGAGAGTGCTGGCAGAGAAGCTTGTCCTATATATATGCGAAGCGATATTTCACCTCAGCGGTCGTGTCAATAGGTATAATGCACGCTATTGGGCCAATGAGAACCCCCACTTGATGGAAGAAGGACATGTGCAATTTGATCCACGAATTATGGTGTGGGTTGCGCTCTGGGGAGATCTGTTAATTGGTCCGTACTTCTTCGACTGCAATGTAACAGGTGAAACATATCTGCATATGCTGCAAACATTTCTAATGCCCATACTGGATGACATTCCATTGGCAGAACGGACAGAGATGTGGTTTCAACAGGAGGGTGCACCACCACATTTCGCAACCAACGTCCGGAGCTCTTTAGATGAAACATTCCCAAGCAAGTGGATCGGACGGCGGGGTCAAATGGCCACCTAGGTCTCCAGACCTCATGCCTCTTGACTTTTTCTTGTGGGGTCATCTGAAGTCGGTAGTCCATGCTGATCGACCCAGAACCATACGTTCTCTAAACGATAAAATCACATCTGAGTGTGTCAAAATCAGTACCAATGTGTTAAGGAATGTTAAAACATGCATTCAACGAGTTAAAAAGTGTTTCCAAGTGGAAGGCCACCAATTCGAACATTTATTATAATTTAGTAAAATGTGCCTACGGTTCCTGACTTTTGCGCCACCTTGTATATATATATATATATATATATATATATATATATATATATATATATTATATATATATATATATACACAGTATATATACTGTATTAGCAATAATTCTCTCTCTGAGTCTAAGTGGTACAACAGAAGAGAAAATGGTAAAGGACAAACTGGAAATGAATCTAAAGAACAGAACAGAACAGAAAATAGCAATAAGAGCTTCTTAATTAAATTATATATTATTTGAATAAAATGTTTAATAAAGTGTTTAATATATATATATATATATATATATATATATATTATATACACACACACACACATATATATATATATATATATATATATATATATCACACATATATATATATATATATATATATATATATATATATATATATATATATATATATATATATATTATATATCACACACATATATATATATATACAGGCGTCCCAAAAAAAATGTATACACACTTTAAATACTTATAAAGGCAGTGTTTATTAAAATACATTTCATTTTCAAAATGTAATAGAATCTACAGACATTATTTAATTGTTTTGTCAACGCCTGTTTTCAAACTGACGTCCGTTCTGGTCCAGGCACTGCTGATAACGCGAGCAATGGAATCGCAAACATCACGAAACATTTCGTTTGGTATTTGTGTGCATTCTCGTTCAATGGCTGCTCTCAATTCAGCGACTGTTGCAGGTTTTATAGCGTAGACTTTGTCTTTTAAGTATCCCATAAAAAAAAGTCTAGTGGTGTGAGGTCTGGTGAACGCGGAGGGTATTCTACGAAACCCCTTCGTCCAATCCACATCCACATCGTGCCAAGTACCACTCGCAATACTCCACTCTTCGGTCCGGATCATCTTCATTGATAGCATGGAATAATCTTGGAATGTGACTTTTCCATTGACAGCGCTCCTACCTCACGACTCGCTTGCCGCACAGATTTTCTTGGACTTTGGTGATACGTTTCCAGTACTCTTTCTTGCTTTGTGGGGCTTGTCGATGTCCGTGGTCTTCCGGAACGCTTCTTGTGGACATTCTGAACAGTTCCATCGGCTTCAAACTTATCTCTAATTCGAGTGATGGTAAGTCGCGTTGGTGGATCTGTTTGAAACTCCCTCCTAAACTGTCTTTGCACTTCAACTGCATTTTCACACTTCCAGTAGCATTTTAGAATGAATTTCCTTTGTTCAAAGCTTAGTCTGACTGCCATTATTAATTCTAATGGGTTTAACTTGGAAAGAAAGAAACATCAATTGAGCTATCAGCTGTTAAAGTGTGTATACATTTTTTTGGGACGCCCTGTATATATATATATATAATATTTAGGAGAAATCCAATGACAAGGAGGAATGTAAATGCCATGAAAAGTCTTCTTTAATGCGCAACGTTTCGAGCAATACGCTCATCATCAGGCTAGATAATAACAATATGAAATTAGAATCAATAAATAAATGTGAACAAGACAAAATAATTTCTATAAAACCTATTCATTAAAAGCAAATTTTAAAAAGACTAAAAGAAGAGGGTTAAATTCAAAGTTATAAAAATTTACATATAAAATTACAAGAAATTTAAAAGCTATTTTTAAATTACATATAGTAAATTTGAAATTAGTACACTGGAATAATTAACACTAATACAATGGAATAATTAACACTACGAACCTTTCAATGTTGGTTCCGAGGCACAAGTAATTTAAAACAAAACAAAACAGGAAACAAGCTATGGGTTGGGCGGTTGGAGAGTATTGCCATTATTTTAGATAGGGTTTTTAGCTCTGATGATAGTTTTCATGGTTTTTCATGGTCTTATTTTAAGGAACTTTTAGAATTGGTTTTTAAGCAATGTTATTTTACTTTCAATAATAAGGTTTACCAACAAATTGATGGTGTTGGGATGGGATCACCCGTCGGACCTTTATCAGCTGATTTTTTTTATGACTCATTTAGAAAGTGTAATTTTTAGACAATCTCCCACCCATTGTAAACCAATTTTCTATCGACGCTTCGTTGATGACTCGATTAGCTGTTTTTGATAATGCTGTACAAGCGCAACAATTTTTTAACTTCTTAAATTCTCTGCACCCCAATATAACTTATACAATGGAAACTGA
>JAJOZX010005064.1:172500-275000 GCA_023014485.1 Bathynomus jamesi | reverse complement strand
TCAAGGACCTGAAAAAATGCGTCAAAGATTTTATGACAGATTTGCTCAAAGATAACCAGAGCCTTCCCAGGGATGATTACAAAGAAGTAGCTGAAACAACTATGCTCGTTTTAGGAGAAATTCCTGCCAGAAGAATACACTGGATCAAGCCAGGAGCTCTCCATCACGCCAGATTGATGGCTGTCATAGTGTATACGAATAAGATGTTAGCATTTTCAGACGAAGCCGGATATGATAATGTTACAATAAAAAAGCTGGAAAGAGTATGCTTGTTTACATCGCTGATCTACTCCAAGTACTGGCTATCAGTCACCAACCCACTTGAGGCTCCTGAAAATGACCTCCTCTTATACAACGAATTAGTTCAGTACAAAAAGATTGACGTGGAAGTAGCGGAAGCTGCCCTCAACACTCTAAAAGGTCATTACTGGTACCTATCTGAAGAACTTGTAACCCTCTCTCTCTTTGGAGATTTACCTCATAGTGAAAAGGATAAGGTGGGCAAAAAACTTTCCTCTTTCAATCAACCACCAGAATTCAAACAGGGTAAGCCGATATTTCCCATCCTAAAAGAACGAATTAAAATTCAGCAATTAGTTGGTCCAAACTCATGGTTTGTATTCAAAGTTCTTGGTTCAACGGGAGATTGGATAAGGACTCCAGCTGTAACGTGGGACAGCAACAATGATTTGCAACGGATAAAGAGAATACTCTCTTCAACTAAGGTTGTTAATGACACTGCAGAAAGGAATATCAAACTTTTGCAGGATTTTCATGACTCATGTAGGGATGAAGGTGAATTTCAGGCATTGCTTCAAGTTGTAGAGGAAAACAGGAGTGTTTTCCCAAAGTTTTCCAAACAAGGTCTCTTGAATTTGTAATTTCTTTCCATTTATAATTTCATTTCATTTACAATTTTTCATTATAATTTCAAGAATAGCACTTTGTTTCTATTTGATTAAAATTGTTTTGAGTTTGTATTTCATAATAAAAAATAAAAAAAACGATGGGGCTTTGCATATTTTTCTAGATTAATAAAAACTTTAGTCTACAGTTGTCATTTTTTTTTGCACAATTTACTAATTTTAATCTACTAAACATGTGCAAAGTTGTTCCCACTTTGAATCTCTAAACCAAAAAAATGTTGCTCATTTAAGCCCATCTGTTTTTTTTATTTATATTTTCAAAGCCCATCGCCGCAGAGCTGCATTGGGATGATGCTCTATGGATGGCGGTGACATCCAAAGTATATAAGATAATATTTTATTGCAGTTCAGATCTACCAAAGATATAAAACAGCAGCATTTTTCTTTTACAAAATGCATCAAAATGACCAAAGAGATATAAAAAATTTAATAAATTTAACTCAAAGGTTAATAAAAACAATTCAGATTGAAGCGTACTATTATTCTCTACATTTTGGTAGTAAAAGTTTGAAATACGATGATTAGTAAGGAAACTATGACCAAAAATATCTCCAAAAATCACCATTTTTTGTGTGAATAAGGGGCTTATATTTCAAATGGGGCCGGGGACCCTAAATATTACCCGATTGTCTTGGTTTTGATTTATATATAGTTTTTGGTCAATTTTTCACAATATAAGAGGTAAGCATCATAACTTTTCAAAAAAAGTCCAAAAGTGACACACCCTACTGGTCAGGGACTTTGCAGAGGAATCTGTTTAGCTGGTTCTTGAAGTTATTCAGGTCGGTGTGCTGGAGATTACTTACTTCTTTTGGTATGACACTGAAAAGATTTGGGCCTCGTATTCTGAGGGAATTTTCCATCCTCGTTTTCATAGCCCCTTGTCCCACCGCAGCTGGGACCGTACAAAATCAGCCTCTTCTCTCATTCCACTTGGTTTCTATTTCATTTCTAAGGTTAGGGACATAGCCCTCAAGTATTTTCCACATGTATATTATTGTGTACCGCTCTCGCCTTCTTTAGGGAGAGTAGCGTTTCAGGGATTGTAGTCGAGACCAGTAGTCTTCACTTCCCATTTCTTGTACCTTAGACGTAAAAGTCCTTTGTATAGCTTCAATGTTCGCAATGTCTTGTTTTCTGTGTGGGCTTGTGAGTACTGAGCAATACTCAATTATTGGTAGGACTAGGCTCTTCCATAATTTGAGCATGATGTTTGCTTTTCTGCTGCGGAAGCTCCTCCAGATGATTCCCATTATTTTTCTAGCCGTTGTAATTTTGATGTTGTAGTGCTCTCTGAATTCTGTATCCGACGACATTATTACTCCCAGATCCCTGACTTGTAGATTTGGTGTTATCTGTTTGTCTTGCAGAGTTTTGTATCTTTTATTCTGCAGCTCCTTGTTATTACCATATCTTAGAAGTTGGAATTTTTCTTCATTGAACTTCATATTGTTGTCTTCTGCCCACCGGAATAATGTTTCAATGTCGTTTTGTAATTTTCTGTCCTTAATAGCTGCATCGATATCGGCAATCATTATTATGAACAGCAAGGGAGGTAATACTGTCCCTTGTGGGACATAGCTGACGACTTCCGACACTTCCGATTTAACTCCGTTTACCACCACCCTTTGTGTTCTTTGCGTCAAAAAATTAAATATCCATCTTCCTAGTTTTCCAGTAATTCCTGTATTCTCATGTTTGTGTGCTATAATTTCATGGTCACATTTATCGAAAACTTTAGCAAAGTCCGTATATATTACATCTATGTTTTGTCCTCGACACAATACTTCCAATATTTTCTCCTGGTGGTCTAGCTGTGATAGGCATGATCTTCCAGCCCTGAAACCATGCTGATTTGGGTTGTATAAGTCTTTTTCTTGTAGGTTGTAGGTAATTTTGCCTCTAATTATATATTCAAAACATTTTAAAAGGTGTGAGGTGAGAGCCACTGGCCGGCAATTCTTGGGCATTGCTCTGTTACCACCTTTAAATAGGGGGCAATATTCGCGTTCCTTAAGGGGAGTGAAATTTGTCCTGTGTCGAGTGATTTCCTCCATAGTAAATATAGGGGTTTGGCAATACTCTCTTTACATTTCTTCAGAAACGTGGCACTCCATGTGTCTGGCCCTGGCGCTGAATTGTCTCGCATTTGTGATAAGGCCGTAATTACATCTCCTTTCGTGAACTCGAAGTCCATTAATAGGTTTGTGCAGGAATTTGTTCTTGGTTGATCTGTATATCTGTCGAAAAATTCGTCTGGGTTTTCCACTTCCATCTCGGACTTACGAGTGCTAAACAGTTAAATTGTTCCCTAAGCAGTTCGCTTATTTCTTTCGGGTCGTTTGTGTATTCGGCCTCCCCGTCTATTAACGGACCAATACTCTCCTTTTACTGCATTTTCCTTTTCGCAAAAGTGTAGAAGTATTTTGGGTTATTTTTTATGCTTTCTGCTACCTTGTTTGTCTTATGTGTGAATGTTTGCTTTAGGTCCACTTCTATTTCGCCAAGTTTCCTCTCTAGTTTGAGTCTCTTTGCATCAGTTCTGCATGTGTGGAGATGTTTTACGGTTTGTCCTCGTTGCCTGAATAGTGTCCTATTTTCGTCTCGAGTTTGCTAAGTTTTCTTTCCTGTTTCTCTGGAATATGTTTTAGTATTATAGGTTTGGTTTCAGTCTCTATTATACATTGTATTTTTTGTGGAGTCTTCGCGTGAAGTAGCAATTCCCAGTTCACCTCCTTTAAATCTTTATTTACGTTTTTCCAATTTACTTTCTTTGAATTTATGTATAAGTCTTCAAATATTCCTTCTGACTCTCTGTGATGCGTTTTCGGACCTCTGGGTGCTAACTTCAATTTTATATCGATTTACTTTTTTATTTATTATTATCTTGTTATTATTTATCAAGATTAAATCCAAAACGTTCTCTTTTCTCGTGGCTTCACAGATTTCCTGGGTAAGTGCGTAATGTTCCATAATATCTAATCGCATTATTGGTTGGGTTCTATCATCTCTTGAAATGTTGCCGTGAAACTTCTCGACATATATAACTTGGTCATTTTTCTTCCATGTTATGAATGGAAAATTAAAATCTCTGAAAATTAGAATATTTGTTGCTGGAGTTTCAAGTAATTTTAATGTTTTCTATTTCATTTGTAGCAAATTGGAATTCACTTTTTGTGGTGTTTGATGGTCTGTAGATGTTCATAATGGTTCGGTTCAGTTCTTTTACTTCTAATATAATAACTTCGACTGTGCTGTTTGATTTGTTTACCTTCACTTCACATGTGTATGTGTTTTTCACGTAGATGCAACACCCTCCCCCTCGTCTAGCCACTCTATCTGCTCTGTGTATGTTGTAGTCCAGCAATGCTAATTCAGTATCTTCGATGCAGCTTTCACAGCCTTTATCGCATTTATGCAAGTGTGTTTCCGTTAGGCATATAATATCTATGCTAGATTCGGTAGCTAAATTCTGTAAGTATTGTAATTTACAACCTGCATGGTCCGTGTAGAGGCATCGAATATTTGTGTATGAAACATTTATTGGGTTTCTAATTTCTGTGTTCAGTTTTCCTATATAGTGGTTGTTTCCAGGTCGATGTCGGTTCCTGTTTGATTTTATTGGTTTGGCCGCTGCATTTGGGAGAATTGGGGTTGCGGCACTTGATACCACTGTGGTTGTTGTATTATCGGTGGGTGGTGTTGGATAGAGGGGTAATGTATGTCAGGGTTGTCCAACTAGGGGCACGCGAGCCACATGTGGCTCACAAAGGGTTCATAGATCCTTATAAAAACTAACAAATTTATACTTATACTTATACAGTATTAATATATTTATACAGTATATGGGGTATAATATTATCATTAAATTTGCATGTGTGGCACACAACCTTTATTAGATTAATTTTGTGACTCACAATGGTGAAGAAGTTGGACCACCCTGATGATATGTAATGGTGTGGGGAATATACCTGCGGAGTCCTGTCTTTTCTTGTTAGCAGGGCAAGCTGTGCTTTTATCGTTCTCATTTCCTCTAAAAAATTTGTTTCCTTACTCCTGTTGTTACTTCTAATACGGATAGGGTCTGTTCTTCTCCGTTCTTTTCTTTGGGTACCCTTTATGTGAAAATATGGGCACTCTATATTTAGGCATTTCTCTCTGTCAGTGACTGTCTGCACACAGGAGGGTGGAAAAAATGGCAGTTTTGTCCGTATGTGCACCTTCCATTCCTCATCATATCGAAGCATTTTTTTTGGTGACTGACTGTACCTGCAGTTTGCTCCATATATGCACGACCCTGTTTTATAGTATTCGCTTATGGCCCGTCGTTTAATCTCCTTACGAGCCCTATGTGATTCAATTGCTTTCTTCTGTTCCGCCACCACTTCCCTACTCAGTGTTCTTTTTGTTTTCGGCGAGTTTTCATTAGTGTTCCTGGTATCTTTCTCTTTCTCCTCTGCATTTCTGGCATCCCTCTCTTTCTCTTTTGTGTTCCTGTTATATCTCTCTTTGGCAGGGGGTATTTCATCCTCTGAGGCTACTTTTGCATCTCCCTGTAGCGTAGCGTGCTGCAGCGTGCTTTCCTGTATTGTGTTATCCTGCGCCTCGTGTCCCTGCTGTAGCGTGCTTTCCTGTATTGCGTTGTACTGCGCCTCGTGTTCGTTTGTGTCAGCGTTTCATGGTGTTTCCTTGTCATCTGTCAATAAACGTGTATTGCCCATTTTCATTGCTCTTTGTACCATATTCTTATTTTTTTTCCACACACTTGATGCACAGGAAGCCATAAATGCCTATGATTTTCTTATTTATTCTATCATTTTCTTGTCTTTTCTATCTAAGTTCATGCATTCGTAGTGTTTAAAGGTATTGCACAGAATGCATTTTAAGCCCGTGGTTTGGTCCGCTTTATTTTTGCAGTCGCAGAGCTGGTGCGCAGCGCATTCCATTAAACATAATCCAGCTCTATTCAGCTTTCGAATTTACCGCAGTTTATACACTTCTTCGTATTTTTGCCATTCTTTCCTTTATTCTTTATTATTCTTTCTTTATTCCTTTATTCTTTCTTTATTCTTTATTCTTTCTTTATTCTTTATTATTTATTATTCTTTATTCTTTCCTTTATTCTTTCCTTTATTCTTTCCTTTATTCTTTCCTTTAATTTGCCTCTTTTCTTACCACTTCTCAAATTTCGTCTCGAAAACTTGACCTTCCCGTTTTATGGCTCTTTTGAATTTTCTCTGACCTTCTTTCCCTGTATAGGCCTAATGTAAAAATCTCAGGGGCTGATTTTCCGTTGGAGTTATTTTCAAATTATGTTTCAATTGATGCCGTTTTTCTTTGTACACGCTATATGCCACCGGCTTTCACATAATAAATTATTATCGCGAATCCACTGATGTTTAACACACATTGGTATGTTATACATGGTGATCCGCCTGGGCCTAGGAACAAGGAACAGTCAATACTCGCGACCTTCTCGTGCGAGAACCTCACCTCAAGCGTCTCATGCCCTTTCACGTACTGCCCAACCTTGCCCTTTCGAGTACTACTCAAAAAACAAGTGCTGCTCCAGGGCTCACGCGACCTTTCGCGTACTCCCGTCTGACCGTGAGAAACTGGTTTGCTCAAAGGCACACACGACCTTTCGCGTACATCCGCTCGACCGTGAGAAACTGGATTGCTCAAACATCTCACGCGATTATCATGTGCTTCTGACGCACGAGAAAAATAAAACTCTACCTTATATAAGGAGGAATCCGAAGTTTGGAAAATCAGATTCAGAACGAACAAGGTTGAAGTCTTAGAAGGGATCTCCGGGCTGACGAGAGAAAGTCAGTTCGTTAAGAAATTGGGTTTTACGGTTGTGTATACGGAACGGGCTTGGTTCATGCAGCATTTAACGTATATCTGATTATCTTAGAATTAAGATTAAATTATTACTGTAATCAGAAACATAAAAGAAATTTTAATATTATTAACATTTTGTGAAGATAAATTTGAATCATTATAACTGATTGAAAACATTAACTTGCTTAATAAAAACATAACTACCGACGTGTTTCTTTGGCAACAGAAGAATCTCTACACCGTAACTCTTAAACGAATAGAGAGTTCGGCGTGCTCTGTGGCAACGGTTGGACAAGACCTCAAGGCAGTCCTTCCGATCCAAGAGTACAATATCATACCCTCTTGGAGGTTTCAATTCACTAAACTCCAAAGTTTCCCATGATGAGCTTCGTATAATAATCTTCATTCCCCTAAGGGCAATAGAGTCACCAATGGTCCTCTTCCAAGTTGATCACCTTCCAATTTGGATTAACAAAGAGGATTTGTATGCAGAAATAATCCCGAGGACAAGATACTTAGGGGTTAGCCATAACAGGTTAAACTACCTTTATTTTAAATAAAGGATCTGATAATTGTTTGGCTCGACTCTTCCAAACAAACTCCAAAACAAACCTTACGACTTGTCATCGAGTGTTGAAACGAAACTTTTCCCCAGTGTTCCTTCGACATCGTCACATTGTTTTTCTATACTATGACTCAACCCATAACCTTACTTTTTAGATGTGGAAACAAAAGGAACAACAAGAAACAAGTGGAGATATCCAGGATTGGATCATTCCCTTTACCAGAGGGATGTGACATCTTGACGGATCATAAAATGATTCCATCCATATCCATCTTTTCCGACCCTCGAAACATCACATTGAAAACGGATCTACCTCCACCGACAAGCGACATAGAAATGACTATTGTCATAAATTCGTCTCACACCGCTAAGGCCCTAAAGCATTTCAACGCCTCTCTTTTTCAAGGAGTAAACCTGAGAGAGATGACCCTCTTTCTTAAGATTACCTTAGAGGAGTACGACGACGGCAAGTCCTCCATAATTTCCTACTCTACGTTCACCCTTTGCCTCACCCTCGGAGCAGCCATGATTGGGATTACAGTATGTCGTAAGTACTGTTACCCTCGACGTTATTTATCACCGGCCCTCAGAACTACAACACCTGCAGAAGCTGATGCCTCAACATCGAGCCCTCCGGAAGACATTCCAATGACCTGATCGCCAACACCACCTAGAAGTATTCCACACCTGACACCAGAATATCATACACCCCTGGAGTTTAGTGAATTGAATCCTCCAAGAGGGTATGATATTGTACTCCTGGATCGGAAGGACTGCTTGAGGTCTTGTCCAACCGTTTCCACAGAGCACGCCGAACTCTCTGTTCGTTTAAGAGTTACGGTGTAGGGATTCTTCTGTTGCCAAAGAAACACGTCGGTAGTTATGTTTTTATTAAGCAAGTTAACGTTTTGAATCAGTTATAATGATTCAAATTTATCTTCACAAAAAGTTAATAATATGAAAATTTCTTTTATGTTACTGAGTATAGTAATAGTTTAATTTTAATTCTAAGATAATCAGATATACGTTAAATGTTGCTTGGGCCTACTGGCCTAGGGTTGCCAGACGTCCTTTATTTCAAAGGACAGTCCTTTATTTCGATCTGCTTGTTGAAATAAATATTTATCCTATAACATTTAAAATTTTTTGGGAGCATCATTCTCTCTCTCTCTCTCTCTCTCTCTCTCTCTCTCTCTCTCTCTATATATATATATTATATATATATAAATTTGAGAATCTGGGAGTGGCAGCTTGAAAACGTTTTGAGTGTCCTTTAATCCGGTCATCAAAATCTGGCAACCCTACGCTACTGCCTAACCTACAGTCAGAGCTCCAAGCCCTAATTACCGTATACACAACCGTAAAACCCAATTTCCCAATGGTAACTTTTCCTCGTCAGCCCGGAGATCACTTCTAAGACTTCAACCTTGTTCGTTCTGAATCTGATCTTCCAAGCTTCGGATTCCTCCTTATATACAGTAGAGTTTCATTTTTCTTGTGCGTCAGAAGCACGTGATAATCGCGTGAGATGCTTGAGCAATCCAATTTCTCACGGTCGAGCGGATGTACGCGAAAGGTCGTGTGTGCCTTTGAAGAAACCAGTTTCTCACGGTCAGACGGGAGTACGCGAAAGGTCGCATGAGCCCTGGAGCAGCACTTGTTTTTTGAGTAGTACTCAAAAGGGCAAGGTTGGGCAGTACGTGAAAGGGCATGAGACGCCTGAGGTTCTCGCACGTAAAGGTCGCGAGTGTTGATTGTTCCTTGTTCCTAGGCTCATGCGGATCGCCATGTATAACAACATTTACTGCTGAACTTATAAACATTAGTTATTTCGATATTATACAGAGCGGAAGCAAAACGTCCGTACACCATGAGGTAGAAAGACAATATATATATATATATATATATATATAGAAAGAGAGAGAGAGAGAGAGAGAGAGAGAGAAAACATTAAAATTACTTGAAACTCCAGCAACAAATATTCTAATTTTCGGAGATTTTAATTTTCCATTGATAACATGGAAGAAAAATGACGAAGTTATATATGTCGAGAAGTTTCATGGCAACACTTCAAAAGATGATAGAACCCAAGCAACAATGCTATTAGATATTATGGAACATTACGCACTTACCCAGGAAATCTGTGAAGCCACGAGAAAAGAGAACGTTTTGGATTTAATCTTGACAAATAATAACGAGATAATAATAAATAAAAAAGTTAGCACCCAGAGGTCCGAAAACGCATCGTGGGGAGTTAGAAGGAATATTTGAAGGCTTAAACATCAATTCAAAGAAAGTAAATTGGGAAAATGTAAATAAAGATTTAAAGGAGGTAAATTGGGAATTGCTACTTCACGAGAAGGCTCCACAAGAAATACTATGTATAACAGAGACTGAAACCAAACCTATAATACTGAAACATATTCCAGAGAGACAGGAAAGAAAACGAAGGAAGCTCGAGAGGGAAATTAAGACACTATTCAGACAACGAAGACAAATCGTAAAACATCTCCACAGATGCAGAACTGATGCAAAGAGACTCAAACTAGAGAAAACTTGGCGAAATTTGATAGAAATGGACCCAAAGCAAACATTTATACATAAGACAAACGAGGAGGCAAACAAGGTAGCAGAAAACATAAAAAATAACCCAAAATACTTCTACACGTTTGCAAAAAGGAAAATGCAGTATAAGGATAGTATTGGTCTGTTGATAGATGGGGAGGCCGAATACACAAATGACCCGAAAGAAATAAGCGAACTGCTTAGAGAACAATTTAACTCTGTGTTTAGCACTCCTAAGTCCGAGATGGAAGTGGAAAACCCAAACGAATTTTTTGACAGAGATACAGATCAACCAAGAACAAATTCCTGCACAAACCTATTAATGGACTTCGAGTTCACGAAAGGAGATGTAATTACGGCCTTATCACAGATGCGAGACAATTCAGCGCCAGGGCCAGACACATGGACTACCACGTTTCTGAAGAAATATAAAAAGAGTATTGCCAAACCCCTATATTTACTATGCAGGAAATCACTCCACACAGGACAAATTTCACTCCCCTTAAGGAACGCGAATATTGCCCCCCTATTTAAAGGTGGTAACAGAGCAATGCCCAAGAATTATCGGCCAGTGGCTCTCACCTCACACCTTTTAAAATGTTTTGAATGTATAATTAGAGGCAAAACTACCTACAACCTACAAGAAAAAGACTTATACAACCCAAATCAGCATGGTTTCAGGGCTGAAAGATCATGCTTATCACAGCTACTGGACCACCAGAGAAAATATTGGAAACATTGTGTCGAGGACAAAACATAGATGTAATATATACGGACTTTGCTAAAGTCTTCGATAAATGTGACCATGAAATTATAGCACACAAACGTGAGAATACAGGAATTACTGGAAAACTAGGAAGATGGATATTTAATTTTTTGACGCAAAAAACACAAAGGGTGGTGGTAAACGGAGTTAAATCGGAAGTGTCGGAAGTCGTCAGCTATGTCCCACAAGGGACAGTATTACCTCCCTTTCTGTTCATAATAATGATTGCCGATATTGATGCAGCTATTAAGGACAGTATTGTATCATGTTTCGCAGATGACACAAAGATATGTAAGGAAATATTGAACGAAGGTGACCTAAGAAAATTACAAAACGACATTGAAACATTATTCCGGTGGGAAGAAGACAATAATATGAAGTTCAATGAAGAAAAATTCCAACTTCTAAGATATGGTAATAACAAGGAGCTGCAGAATAAAAGATACAAAACTCTGGAAGACAAACAGATAACACCAAATCTACAAGTCAGGGATCTGGGAGTAATAATGTCGTCGGATACAGAATTCAGAGAGCACTACAACATCAAAATTACAACGGCTAGAAAAATAATGGGAATCATCTGGAGGAGCTTCTGCAGCAGAAAAGCAAACATCATGCTCAAATTATGGAAGAGCCTAGTCCTACCAATAATTGAGTATTGCTCAGTACTCACAAACCCACACAGAAAACAAGACATTGCGAACATTGAAGCTATACAAAGGACTTTTACGTCTAAGATAGAGGAAACGGAAGGTGAATACTACTGGTCTCGACTACAATCCCTGAAACTCTACTCTCTCGAAAGAAGGCGAGAGCGGTACACAATAATATACATATGGAAAATACTTGAGGGCTTTATCCTTAACCTTAGAAATGAAATAGAAAGAAAGTGGAATGAGAAAAGAGGCAGATTTTGTACGGTCCCAGCTGCGGTGGAACACGGGGCCATGAAAACGAGGATGGAAAATACCCTCAAAATACGAGGCCCAAAGCTTTTCAATGTCCTACCAAAAGAAGTGAGGAATCTCCAGCACACCGACCTGAATCACTTCAAGAATCAGCTGGACAGATTCCTGTGCAAAGTCGTTGGCTATGAGGGCAGGAGGAGATCAGACATCAATTACCTCCTGTAGACCACAGGTCGATCCTGAACCGTCGTTTGAACTCACCTAAAGTAACCCAAAGTGTGTGTGTGTATATATATATATATATATACACACACACACACTATATATATCTATATATATATATATATATATATATATATATATATATATATATATATATATATATATAAAACTATTCACTTGTTCTCAAAGATGCACCAGGATCCGTAGTAAAAAAAATAAAATTATGAACTTTAAATATAATAAACTTTCTCGGCAGTAATAATAATAATATCATAATAATAATAATAATAAAATAATAATATCATTATTATTAAATAATATTATTAGAAATGATAAATAATAAATTATTTCCTTTTGGGATTTATTTTTTAATCATTTTTCTGCAAATTTTTCTACGAATTTACAAAATTTACTGATTACTAAATCCATTTTTAAAAGTTTACCGAAATGATCGTTTAAACGGAAGACATAGCATTATTTTTTTAATCATAAAACTCAGAAATATCGCTAAAACTGAAATATTATCATTTTACAGTAGCCTACTCACATCCGTGACTGAAGGGCGGTTCATAAACTCGGCACATTCCGCCGCTGGGTGGATGGTGCAGCCGCCAATGCCTGGCTTTCCACCTCGCGTGTCATCACACGCAATATTATTCTTTGCAATATAAAATACAATTAAGTAGTAGTAGTAGTATGTAATCACCATAAGAAGCGAAGATCATCCGCTCCCGAGGATTTAACACTTCCCTCTCCTAATATTACTGCTAATATTAATTGTAAGGCTGGCGGGAGGCTAACGGCGGATGCAAACACCGATCCAAAATCACGGTTAACTCTGTCATGATTACGGATAAGTGCACAATGGCCACAATTAGTAAACCATGGTTAATCTGATTCACGGTCGAGTGAATCACGGATAACCGCTTGTAATTTCTTCTGTTAAACTTTTCCCCTAATTATATTAAACTACAAAAATACTTGCAAATTTTATATATATATATATATATATATATAATTATATATATATATATATATATAATATAAATATATATATATACTGCAAACACACAGTATAATTAACGTAAAGAACGACGCTTGTATAGAAGAACATTCCTCATCTTGCGCGAATGTTCTTCTATACAAGCGTCGTTCTTTACGTTAATTATACTGTGTGTTGTTTGCAGTTGAAATGTATATATGTGCGGCATGCGGGGGGTGCCCCCTCGGGGCATTGGTTTCTGCGCGTATGTAGGAGAATTACGACTTCTGATCGAGTGAGGCCCATGGTGTAGTGGTTATCATATCTGACCGGCAATCGGAAGATCCCGGGTTCGATTCCCTGGTGGTTACCTCATTTTTTCATTTGTTCGTTCTTCCTCCTCATCTTGCGCGGATGTTCTTCTATACAAGCGTCGTTCTTTACGTTGAATATATATAATATATATATATATATATATATATATATATATATATATATAGATAGAGAGAGAGAGAGAGAGAGAGAGAGAGAGAGAAGAGAGAGAGAGAGAGAACTAACGAGACAAAATTAGAAATTTTTGTCGTCTTTCTCACTTTACCAGTGTAGAGAGAGATTAAATCGAACAAAAGTCTAAGGAAATTACTACAACTATTTCATTAATATATATAAAAAAGAAAAAGTGATGGTCGACAGTCATCGTAAGATGTATTAAAGGATCATACCCTGAAATTTACAGGTATTTTATACCGTTTATACGATACCCGTAACTCAACTTTGAATATACTAATTTTAAACGTCTCTTGTACGTAAATTTCAGGTAGACTAATTA
The DNA here is from genome assembly GCA_023014485.1 of Bathynomus jamesi. NCBI lineage: Eukaryota > Metazoa > Arthropoda > Malacostraca > Isopoda > Cirolanidae > Bathynomus > Bathynomus jamesi. Next base: position 261,390 of record JAJOZX010005064.1, on the reverse strand, counting down.
GTTTTGTTTCGAATGGCCCGAATAAAAGATAGATTTCAACATGCACGAGTCTCCGTCGCTATAAGCTAAATACTTAAAAATTTACGGATCACCTAAAGATCCGTCACCCCAGCCTTTTTTAGTTACCTTTATAAGGCTAACTAACGAAAATATCACACCCTAACCTAACCAATCGTCAAGGGTGTACAGTTGATCTAACGATTGGTTAGGTTAGGTCGTGATATTTTCGTTAGTTAGCCTTATAAAGCTAACTAAAAAAGGCTGGGGTGACGGATCTTCAGATGATCCAAAATAACTTCCGCAGAAACAAGATCATACGCATGTTTAAGTAAAGAAAGGAGAAAAGATAAGCCGTAAATGGTAAGTTTACGGAAAATACAGAATCATTCCACGAAAAGAGAACGTACGACATAAAAAAGCTTTTCTCTAAAATTAACTAAATAGAATGGGAATGAAAACAACGAAATATAATTGCATAAACGAATAAAAAATTGATCTTAAAAATCCTTTCACTCGATAATACTAATTTTATATTTAATTAATAAGTACGACAGTCGTAGAGTAATTTCATCCATTCAAATATTGTAACTTATTTTAGGAGACCACGGAGCAATATTAACCAACTTTGCGTACCACGCACCTTTGCGAATGATAACATCTTTTCCTGCACACAGACCATTAACTAACCCCTAAATTTCATTAAGAATAAAATTAATTGAATTAAAATTACTATAATCAATCGTCACACTTTCAATTAATTAATAATAATTAACTAACTAATAACTAGAATTTCACAAGTTTTGTCCTTTGTTGTTTCTATACACACTGTGTTGGCTTACTATTCCTAAAATTTGTATGATACATATATGTACAGGGTGTCCCGTAAGTCTGGACCCATAGGGAAAAATAATAAAATTACAAAATAGTCCAAAAATTTATTACATAATCTGTTCAAAGTGTCCGCCGTTGTGTCGCACACATAGTTGAAGGCGCAATCTCCACTGCGACAGCACTTTCTGAATCACAGTCGCAGAAATTTCTTGACACGCCTCCACAATGCGTGCTTTAAGGTGGAAAATGTTCTGAAGTTTGACCTCGTACACTTTGGCTTTCAAGTGGCCCCACAAATAAAAATCATAATAAAAAATAATAAAAAAATAATAATAATAAAATAATAATAATAACATAATAAAAAAATATATTATAAATCCCTATGGGTCCAGACTTACGGGACACCCTGTACACTGTACAGTATGTTGCAGTCAAAATCCGAAATCAGTAAAAACCAGTTTTTACTAGTCAAAAGCCGAAATGACTGATTTCAGCTTTTATAACATATAGTGTAACATATACTGTATATCTGTAACATAATGACCTTTTGATTGATTTCGGGCTTTGAACGCAATATATATATATATATTTTAGTGGTGGACCGGATGTCAGTTTTTCAACATCTGCGGATGCGGATTTTTAATTTCGATATCCTCGGATGCGGATGCGGATATTTAGTTAACCTATCAATATAGTATAGAATTATGGATATATGACAATTTTTCAAATTTCGTGATATTACTATTATGGAAGGCAATGCATAAGAATTAAAATTAATATTAATATTTTCATTATGATAGAAATAATAACTTTCTCAAGAGTTTCAACCACAGAAAATTCAATGAAACAAGTTTCATTCAATTTTCTGTGTTACCAGGTATTTATATTTTGAGGTTTATATATTTGTTTGTTCATAATTAATACTTTACATGAAATGTGCATGACTGGGCCTTATAAGCTACTTTATAAGCTAATTTAATTGTAAATTGCATAATTTATTAGAGGTAATATCCGCATAACATCCGCAGTCAGAAGTGCGGATGTTAAAAATGATGCAGATGCGGATATCCTGTCCACCACTAATATATATATATATATACACACACACACTAAATGTCCGCGCTGCGCCTTGTTAAAAAAAAAAAAAAACGAAACACACAAGGTGCTCGGAGGGGGAGATGTGTCACTAAAATCTTCCCTGGTTTTCCCTTAATGTGTATACCAAATTTGGTGCAAATTACCCTAGCCGTTTAGGGGGGCCCCATCCCAGTTCCCACCTCCAGGGTTGAGTACTGAGAAGTGCGGGTGTGTTACTAAAACGCTTCCTAGTTCTTCCTTAATGTGTATACTAAATTTTGTGCAGGTTACCCTAGCGATTTAGGCATGTATTAAATACAGTCATCCCTATATACAGGGTGGTTAAAAAATGCATACAACTTCAATAGCTTATAACTTTTTTCTATTTAAGTTATCTTAATGAAACAACTTTTAATGTGTCGAAAAACGCCGAAAAATGTTTTACTATGTTACAGGTGGGTAAAAATGTACCAGCCAACCAATGAGCAAAGGACTTTTATTGGGACTCACTATTTGAAAACAAAATCTCCAACACAAGTGGTGCGAAAGTTTTGGAGACGGTTCCCAGACATAAGTCTTCCAACAAGGAGAAAAACAGATTTAATTATGAAGAAGTTCAGTGATAATGGAACAGTTCATAACCAAAATCGTAGACACAGTGGTCGCCGTGTAACTGCGCGTACAGAGGATGCTTGATACACCAAGCAGTAACACCGAGCCCCAAATGGTCAGAAAGGAAACTTAGTGCAGAACCGTTAATTTCACGATCGACTCTTCACCGTACATATTTTACGGGAAGACCTACACATGTTCCCCTATAAAGTTCAGTGTTTACAAAAACTGACATGGAATGACCAGCAAGTACGCACTGACTTCTGTACAACCATAAGTGAGATGATCAGCAAGAATCTGGATTCGATTAACATTTTTTTTAGTGATGAATACACCATTTATTTGAGTGGCTTTGTCAAACGCCCAAGGTTACACGCCCCAAGGTTGATGTATAGTGCAGACTAACTGGGAATCAAATCATTGGATCATATTTCTTTGAAGATCATAACGGTGAAGCTGCAACAGTAAGCTCTGAACGTTACAAGACAATGTTGGAGGAGTTTCTTATGCCTCGTATACGTCGTATGCGTCATGTCAGGAATAAAAATTGGTTTCAGAAGACGGAGCAACAGCTCATATAGTAGACTAACATGGATTATCTCAGGCAGCAGTTTCTCGAAAGACTCATCAGCAGAGGTGGATATATCAACTGGCCACTTATGTTCCCGGATTTTTCACCCCTAGATTTTTATTTATGGGGTTATTTGAAGTCCTTCAAACAAGGCCACAAAACGGACCAGAACTAAAGCGAAGAATCGAAGTAATTCGCTCCATACTAGTGACAGTTCTTAAAGATGTCATTGTAAGCTTTTCCAGAAGACAGCAATATTGTTTGAGCATATTTTGACATAAAAATAAGTATGAACTAAAACTATCCGAGTTTTTTTTCTTGTTAAAAGTCATTTCATTAAGATAACAGGAAAGTTAAGCGACATTGGGTCTGAATAGTAGTTGGATGGGAGACTATCCTCTCCGTCCAGCTTATGTAGCGCCCGTGATTTGGATCTCATGTAATATTGTAGGTTCTTCCGTCATATGAACCTTAGATCAGGGGTGCTCACACCGTGCCCGCGGGCACACGTTGTGCCGCCATGGATTTGAATGTGCCCGCTGGTTTATTTTGGAATAGCCGGCCTTAAATGAAATCTTAACTGGCAATATAAAAATTACTAGAAAATGAATTTTTTACATGCGAGCAGAGCGCTCACATACATGTTTAAAACATGTCTGAAAACCATTGCTTTGCTCCGCCAATTTCTGTGTCGCTTAAAGCGACGATTTTATTCAACGGATATAATGAATCGAGTTGGCTGATTGTGGTGTTTCGTGAAAATACAACCAATCAGAAGGCATTTTAGAAACGACTCGCTAGGCTTTCTGTGTCTTTTCGAATTTTATTGATTTTATAACGATGAGTGGGCGGATCGATATTAGTCCGCGTTTGACCTGTCGCGTGACCTTGTGTGTGGATGCGAACATGAAATGTGTCTATTTTTAGTCGTTTATTACGTAATTTGACGTTTTCACATTTAGTATTAAAAGTTTAGCATCATGTCGACCGTTCACCCGTTCGTGTCATCTGTGTGTGGATGCGAATTTGAAATTTGTCTATTTTTAAGTCGTTTTTTTACGTAATTGACGTTTTCACATTTAGTATAAAAGTTTAGCATTATTTCGACCGGCAGCAGCGTGTCCGATTTTGAAGTTTCAAGTGGTAAAAGTTCAGCCTCTGATATTAGTGGCTAGATTCCAAATATTTTTTTAAAAAATTACATTATTTAATTTTATTTTTATTGACAGGGCTTCATAATGGCGACACGAACCAGTGATAAGACTATAAGGACGTATAATTTTCAAAGTGAATGGGAAGATATTTTTTTTCTCAAACATAAATTCTAAATGTATATGCTTAATATGCCAATCTACTCTAGCTGTTGCCAAAAATATAATGTTGAAAGGCATTTTAAAGCTAATCATAATCATTATTTTTAGTTCATAAATTAGGGGAAAATTTTGGTGTTGTGCCCGCCAAAGATAATAGTTAGCAAATTTTGCCCTAACGTCTCCGAAGTCTGAGCACCCTGCAGGCTTAGATGTTGCGAATGAGGTTAAAACAATTTCATCATTATTATTACACATTATAATATATATATATATATATATATATATATATAATATATATAATATATAGAGTGTCCCATAAGTCCGGCATCATAAGAAATATAATAAAAAAAGGCAAAACAAAAGCTTTTATTTACAGAACGTGCTCAATATGTATTGTTTCGTATCCCATTCACAAAATTCCATCCGCCGGTCGGGATCATCTTCGCTTAATTTCTGTAGGATCTGAAGTTTATATGGATGCCATTTGTGAGCTGAAGAATGCGATGGATGCTACTTTTCGACACTCCTGTCTCGGCGGACAATCGCCGAAGAGACTTATTGGGACTTCTGTTAAAATGAGCCAGGATGGCAGTCGCTGTATCATCGTCAGTGGGACCTCCTGAAGGTCCACTGCGTGGTTTATCTTTATGGATCCTGTTTCCTTAAACTTTGCAACAAGTCTGCTAACACAACTCAGTGTTATTGGCTCGCGGTCTGGATGCAGTCTGTTAAATTCAGCAGCGGCCTCTCTTTGACTCCGATTTCCTATGAATAGAATTATCTGGATTCGTTCTTCCTTGCTCACAGACATTATGGCCTGTAGAAAGAGAAAAATATGAATTATGGTTTGTAGAATAGAAAAATATGAATTTCTCCTATGATGCCGGACTTATTGGACACCCTGTTATATATAATATATATATATATATATATATATATATATATATACACACACTAATAACTGTGACGGTCGAACTGCATGCGAACATTTTTTCTTCGTTTCTTATGGCCGGCCAAACCACTTGCCAGATCTGGATGAAACTTGGGGATATGGGTAACTGAGGCCGGGAAAGAATATAGGCTATGTGGCGTCGGCCTTCGAGGTCATCTGAGGCCGCTGGAGGCCTCTGTATTCCGGATTGTTTGAAAGATAGTGACATAAAATAGGCGGAACTCTATCATAGACACGTCATAAAATGGGCGGAGCCTAGCATGCATATATGTATATATATATATATATATATATATATATATATATATATATATATATATAAGAACATAGGCTATGTAGCATCGGCCCCGACGTCATATTATATATATATATATATATATATATATATATATATATATATATATATATATATATATATATATATATATGATACACAGACCGGTCATGGAACAAGGAACTCTTCTAGGATAATTAAATTTCACTATTCGGACTATAGTCCGAATAAGTAATGGTAAATGACAAATACTATAGTTTTTCTTTTCATGATGCTAGCCCGACATGGGCAACGGATCACTCGCAAAGAGGTCCCAAAAATATAGCTTCCCTCACATTGAGGCTCTAAATGTAGCTGGGCTAGGCTGCTTAAACCCTAGATCCTGTCCCAAGCTGGATCCTATCTGCTTTGCAGATAGCTGGTGATGGAAGCTATATTTTTGGGACCTTTGCGAGTGACCCTTTGCCCACGTCGGGTTAGCATCATGAAAAAGAAAAACTATAGTATTTGTCATTTACCATTACTTATTCGGACTATAGTGGATTTAATTATCCTAGAAGAGTTCCTTGTTCCATGCACGGTCTGTGTGTATCATAAAAAAAACTCAGAATGGTTCTCTGAGTTCATTCCATATATATATATATATATGTAGAGGGCAGACAAAGAAATTCCTTTTCCTTGCCGTTCGCAGACATCTTGGAATCATCAGGAATCGAAAAACACACGTGGTTTGTCAAGGAGAGAGAAACAAAAGGACGCGTGTGTATTTCCCCAATAAAGGCCCGCGAAAAGTTAGCGTCTTATGAGCGTATAAAAGTCAGAGTTCACTGAAACTCGCTCTCACTCCGCGCTTTACTTCTCCTTGTGAATCTCACCTCACGTAGCGCCGCTTCGACCTCAGCCGGCCTCAGTCCTTCAAGTCACACTTCAACCATACAAGAAACGAAGACACACTTGAGGCGACTCTACAATTCCATCCTGCAAGAAACATCACTGTTGTAGGAGCTTTCCGTTGGCCCATTCACACAAGTCTCTCCCGGCGGTCAACACTCATCCTCTCGCCAGCAAGGCCAGTCTGACTACAGAAGCACCCTTCGAGGTCCAGGCCCGTAAACCTCCTATTAAGCTACAAGCCACAAACCCATTTCGCTTTTCAGTCATCCTTCACCACAATTCGATCGGCGCCCGTTCAACAAGTATTTCAACAGGCCCTACAGTCTCCAAGTTCATCTTCGGCGAAACGCATTACGGTCAACCCTTCACCTAGGCCTACAGTCTCCAAGGTCATTACTGCCCAAATGCGGTCACTCCTTCACGTAGGTCTTCAATCTCCAGAGTTACTCATCATCTCGGTAAGCTTCTGCGGCCCTTACTCGGTCTACAGTGTTTTTATTACGTCGTGCTTCCGCGAGCTCTGCCTAATCACGTAGGCCCTAAAAATGTCCACCACCTTGCAAATTAACTCTCTCGTTAGGACCGCAGTAGGCATATTCAAGTGTTGTACCACTACCGTAGTTTTGTATCACCCTGTTATTGTGTTCTTTCATACAACTCATTTTATTATGCATCTGTTTATTTATGTGCTCTTTTAATGCATTACATTTTTCCGACCCAATCCATATACTGTGCCTCACCGTACTTCCATTATTTCTGTTATCAATAGGCTTCATTATTTATTCTGTGTTCACTCGGCATATCTCAGTAGCCTATTTGAATTAACGTATTTACTTAACAATTAGTCTGTATAACCATTCCTTATTGCTAAGAACCAGTCATCTTTAGCATAGTATAAATGCCGTTATATAATTGTTAATCATTATAAATACCTTTATTAAACTGTTAATCGCTGTGAACAAATAATTGATTTATTTTCCTAATTAAACACAAAACAACAAAGTAATTTCTCTCTCCTTATTAAATATTGTTTATTTGGGCAGTAGGCCCAAATTGGTGACCCCTAATATTTCATTTCAATTTTATTCAGTAATTATAGTAAGCCTACCTTCTTAGTCACATCAAATCGGTGATCCGTAGGCCACTGTATATATATATATATATCGAAACCTACGGTAAAATTATTGAATGCCCGGTTAGGTCAACTGTACGTCCTTGACAGTTGGTTAGGTTAAGTCGTGATATTTTCGTTAAAACTAATGAAAATATCACGACTTAACCTAACCAATCGTCAAGGGCGTACAATTAACCTAACCGGGTATTCAATTAACCTAATCGAGCATTCAATTAATCTAATCGGGCATTCAGTTGACCTAACCGGGCACTCAATTAACCTAACCGGGCATACGAGGAGTGCTCAAAAAGTATCGATAATTTTATTGCTACGGACAAATGAATGCAAATAATAAATAACTGTTTACATATGTGAGTCTTCCTGCCCTCTGGCGTCTGCAGTCTGAAGCAAAATCTGCTACCATGAGTCAGTGGTTGGTTGGAGCGCTTAAAAGGAGGGTGTGTTTTTGCAGTACGTATAAATCTCTGAAATGGAACAACGCGCGTTCGGAGACGAAAGAAATGATGAAAACAGCTTTTGGAAATGATGCTCTCAGTGTAGCTAACGCTTACAAATGGCACAAAACATTTAAAAATGGAGAAATATCGCTTGAAGACAAGGAACGCAGTGGCCGCCCTTCTACTTCTCGTACGGATGAAAATTTCTAACAGATTCGATTTCTGGTACGAGCAAATGTTTCTCCATTTTTAAACTTTGTGTGCCATTTGTAAACGTTAGCTACACTGAGAGCATCATTTCCAAAAGCTGTTTTAATCATTTCGTTCGTCTCCGAACGCGCGTCATTCCATTTCAGAGATTTATACGTACTGCAAAAACACACCCTCCTTTTAAGCGCTCCAACCAACTACTGACTCATGGTAGCAGATTTTGTTTTAGACTGCAGACGCCAGAGGGCAGGAAGACTCATATATAAACAGTTATTTCTTATTTGCATTCATTTGTTCGTAGCAAGAAAATTATCGATACTTTTTGATCACTCCTCGTATATATATATATATATAATATATATATATTATATATATATATATATATATATATATATAATATATATACAGGGTGTCCGAGAATTATCTGTACAATTTTTGGCTGTTATTAAAAGTCAACCATGAAGTGTTGAAATTCCAGTGTTGTCCCATTTTACAGAGAATCTCATTAAGTTTTTTCTGATATCAAGTTTTGACAAGTTTTTAGAAATTCCAGTGTGTCCGAAACATTATCTGTACAATTTCATCTTTTAATAAAATTCTTGATAACACACGTAAAATTCTTAAACAAGATTATTTAGAATCTGTATTTTCAAAAGTTTCTTTTATTAACGTAACGTTGTTACAAACATTCAATATGTGCAGTGGCGGTCCTAGCTTACATGACGCCCTGGGCGAACCTCACCTTCAGCGCCCCCCCCCCCTGTTCGCCAACACACACACATTCGAATCCCCCCAAAATAAAGGACAGACATAACTCTTTCACAAAATAACTTTTTATTGGACTAATTGTTGGAACTTCAGAACCAAAACAAAGACTCAAATTTCTGAATTTTACAAATCCTTCATCACGTAAATAGAATAACTCACTTAAGAGAATGTAATTATGATACTATGAACAGGAAAAATACAAATTAAATTGCACAACTGCCATAAATAAACTAGAGAATCAAATTTCTAAATTGTACAAATGCTCTATCACATAAATAGAATAAGACACTTAAGAGGGGTAATTATTATGCTACACTTTGAACAAGAAACAAAATAAATTGCACCACAGCACAACTGCCATCTAAAGCCTGACTCTTCTTACCTTCCTTGATGCAAAGTCATGAATTAAATCATCATATGAAATCTGCTCAGCAATTGTATGATTTATACTGATGATGGCCAGACCGGTAAGGCGTTCCTGTGACATAGTTGACCTCAGGTAGGATTTGATGAGCTTCAGCTTTGAAAAGCTCCTCTCTGCTTCAGCAACAGTGACTGGAAGAGTAAGACCAATTCTGAGAGCAGTCCACAAATTTGGATATATTTCAGAGAGCTCCCTTTCATGGATAAATGTCAGCAGTTCAAGCAAGGATATGGTCTTTGATGGCAAGTCAGGCAAGTTCTTCAGCTCCTGTGCAAGCTCTCTGCCATCCAAGTCAGATTGTCCCTTAAAGTGTAGTGTAGTACTAAGGTTCACACATTGTTCTGTCAGCTCCTCAAATGTGAGATTTTGGAAATGTGTCAGCACTCCAAACTTCTCTCCCACAATTTCCAACGTGGAAAATCTTTCCTGAATGGCTGATGTTGCAGCATCAACCACTGCATTGAAAAATGTCACCTCCAGCTTCTTCAAAGCATCAATCAAGGGCTCATCAGATGCTTCATAGGAGAAGTGCCGCTTTGTGGACCTCAGCCGTTTTTGTTTTAACACAGCCTCCACATTCATTTGTTCACAGATATCTGTGGCTGCCATTTGTGCAGCCACAAAACCTGTTGCCCTGTAATTGCGGAGACCTCTCTCTGTTTTTTTTAGGAGATTTACTGCAACATCAACGTGCATGCTAGGAGACTGCATCTGCTTGCTCACATGCTGAATTTGGCACAACAGGTCATGCCACACCACTGAACAAATGGCGAAGCGGTATGACCCAACCTCCTCTGACAGAGATTGAGCCTCGACCTTTATTACAGAGTCTTTGGTGTGGTCCCTCACCTCGATCAGTGCATCTCTCACTGCAGCTGCCTGATATCTCAGGGGCTCCACACTCTTGATCTTGCTTTCCCACCTTGTATCAGACCACATCTTCAATGTGATGTTCACATGTTTTTTCAAAATGGCCCATCGTTGTGTGGAGGCTGAAAACAAGTTGTAAAGCTTCTGCAAGATGCCAAAGTAACTTGTGGCATCAATAGATCCCTTAGCAGCATCGGCCACAAGCAAATTCAGAGAATGAGCCCCACATGGAACAAACAGAGCTCTGGGATTAATTTCTAGGAGCCTGGATTGAACACCCTTGTTTTTTCCCCTCATGTTGGCCCCGTTGTCGTATGATTGTCCTCTACAGTCCATGAAAGGAACTTTTAGCTCCTCCAGTCTCTTCAGAATCAGAGATGCCAAATGTTGACCAGTGGACTCCTCTGCCTCCAAAAACCCCATGAAATGTTCCTTTATATGGGGCTTCCCCTCCAGTGACACAACCCGAATCACAACTGACAACTGTTCAGTGTGGCTGATATCTGGAGTGCAATCTAGAATTATTGAAAAAAACTTTGATTGTTTGATGTCGCTCACCATTGCTGAAATGGTCTTGCTGCTCGACAAATCAATGAGTTCGTTTTGTATGTGGTGGCCGAGGTAGCTGGTGTGACTGGAGGTCCCTTTTTGGACACGGTTAATGTGCTCTTGCATTATAGGATCAAATTGTGCCATCAGTTCAACTTCTTTCAGAAAATTGCCATTTGATGGTGAGAACAATTTTTCTGTATGTCCCCTTAGTGCCAAATTCCTAACTGCCAGAGAATGCACAATAGCAGTGAGACGTGTCAGCACCGCTCTCCATCTCAACTTCTCAGCCTCCAGAAGTGCCATCTCCTGCTTGTCAATGGTCTCCCCCTTTCTCATCCTCACTGCCAGTTCTTTCCAGATTTTCATAGAATTTAGGTGTTCTGAACTGTTGTCATGTGATGTGAGCAATGAGCTTGCATGCTTCCAGTCCGAGAGTCCCAAACTTGTTAAATTTATTTTCCTCTTGGAAAATAATGTACAACAGAAACAGAAAAGGCTGTTGTTTTTTAAGGAATAGACCAACCAACTTCTGGTTATATTTTCCCCACTAACCAATGACTTCCTGAAGTATTGATGGTGGAAACTTCTTCCGTCACTGTCGTTTCTAGGGAATACAAAGTCAGATGGTACTTGACTTGGTCCCCTGGAAACCAGTTGTGTCCGAATTCTCTCAGTCAGAACTGAAGGCCAGTTAGCAGGGTCGGTGGACAGAGACTCATCCTCAGGAGGCGATTCTGCTCCAGGCATTTCTAATAGAAAGAACAAGAGCATTACTCATTAGTATACACACCTAAGTTAGATAACACATTATTCACAGCACTTTGTTATGGTGGTGGTGTTATGGAATTATGGTGGTGAAACACCACACATACCCAGTAACCCAGACCCAGTGATAATAACATTATAATTTATAACTGTTTGCAAAATGCTTTGCAGGGATGCACACACATACACACACACGCACACACTCACAGACATATGTGCACACAAACTCACCTGAAGAGTCCTGCCGGGGAGAAGTAGAAGCAAATGGGTCTTCATCCTCAGGATCAGACTGCATTTGTGGAGACATATGTGAGGCTGAGGAGGTAGATGGCTCCTCAGCCTCAATAATGGCAGAAGTAGACGGCTTCTCATCCTGGCTAGTGGCAGAGGGTGTTCCAAAATATTTCAAAAGTGCCCCTGCAAATAGTAAAATAGAACATAACAGACCAATGCATGAATAGGCTAGTACAATTAATTTAACATGTTATTAAGCACAATTTATTAAACTTTTAGAATAGGAAACAAATGAATAATACAACCTCCTTGGTTAATGGCTAATTATATACATAATAGTACACTTCAAATGACTCAGAAAGCTATATCACAAAATAGCAGTGCAATATAGCAGTGAAGAGTAGATGACATAGCTCTATACCTTTATCTTTTGCTCGTTTCTCCTCTTCTTCTTTCCTCTTTTTTCTAAACTGAGCACCTGATAGCTTTGACCTCTTCTTATCCATTTGCGGTTATTTGACAGACCTTAGTGGCTTAGTGTGAAGATTCGTTCTGTAATAAATAATATACATTTCACTATTTAACCAAACCCAGAAAAATAACATTATATGTTAAAGTATGGGCCTTTATTCCCAATAATATTAATCTGGAAGCATTTTGCATTGTTTAGGTCTTTTATGGGAAGGTTTATGGAAAATGCAATAGATGGTTTTTTATTAATAAAAATATATTTATTGATCTTTTATTATTTATTTTATTTTATTTTTTATTTTTATTTATTTCTTTATTTATTTATTCTTATTTTTATTTTTATTTTTTTTGCAGGCGCTCATGCCGCCCCTCCACAAATGCCGCCCTGTGCGGCTGCCCATATTGCCCATATGAGGAACCGCCACTGAATATGTGCAGTGGCGGTCCTAGCTTACATGACGCCCTGGGCGAACCTCACCTTCAGCGCCCCCCCCCCCCCTGTTCGCCAACACACACACATTCGAATCCCCCCAAAATAAAGGACAGACATAACTCTCACAAAATAACTTTTTATTGGACTAATTGTTGGAACTTCAGAACCAAAACAAAGACTCAAATTTCTGAATTTTACAAATCCTTCATCACGTAAATAGAATAACTCACTTAAGAGAATGTAATTATGATACTATGAACAGGAAAAATACAAATTAAATTGCACAACTGCCATAAATAAACTAGAGAATCAAATTTCTAAATTGTACAAATGCTCTATCACATAAACAGAATAAGACACTTAAGAGAGGGTAATTATTATGCTACACTTTGAACAAGAAACAAAATAAATTGCACCACAGCACAACTGCCATCTAAAGCCTGACCCTTCTTACCTTCCTTGATGCAAAGTCATGAATTAAATCATCATATGAAATCTGCTCAGCAATTGTATGATTTATACTGATGATGGCCAGACCGGTAAGGCGTTCCTGTGACATAGTTGACCTCAGGTAGGATTTGATGAGCTTCAGCTTTGAAAAGCTCCTCTCTGCTTCAGCAACAATGACTGGAAGAGTAAGACCAATTCTGAGAGCAGTCCACAAATTTGGATATATTTCAGAGAGCTCCCTTTCATGGATAAATGTCAGCAGTTCAAGCAAGGATATGGTCTTTGATGGCAAGTCAGGCAAGTTCTTCAGCTCCTGTGCAAGCTCTCTGCCATCCAAGTCAGATTGTCCCTTAAAGTGTAGTGTAGTACTAAGGTTCGCACATTGTTCTGTCAGCTCCTCAAATGTGAGATTTTGGAAATGTGTCAGCACTCCAAACTTCTCTCCCACAATTTCCAACGTGGAAAATCTTTCCTGAATGGCTGATGTTGCAGCATCAACCACTGCATTGAAAAATGTCACCTCCAGCTTCTTCAAAGCATCAATCAAGGGCTCATCAGATGCTTCATAGGAGAAGTGCCGCTTTGTGGACCTCAGCCGTTTTTGTTTAACACAGCCTCCACATTCATTTGTTCACAGATATCTGTGGCTGCCATTTGTGCAGCCACAAAACCTGTTGCCCTGTAATTGCGGAGACCTCTCTCTGTTTTTTTTAGGAGATTTACTGCAACATCAACGTGCATGCTAGGAGACTGCATCTGCTTGCTCACATGCTGAATTTGGCACAACAGGTCATGCCACACCACTGAACAAATGGCGAAGCGGTATGATCCAACCTCCTCTGACAGAGATTGAGCCTCGACCTTTATTACAGAGTCTTTGGTGTGGTCCCTCACCTCGATCAGTGCATCTCTCACTGCAGCTGCCTGATATCTCAGGGGCTCCACACTCTTGATCTTGCTTTCCCACCTTGTATCAGACCACATCTTCAATGTGATGTTCACATGTTTTTCAAAATGGCCCATCGTTGTGTGGAGGCTGAAAACAAGTTGTAAAGCTTCTGCAAGATGCCAAAGTAACTTGTGGCATCAATAGATCCCTTAGCAGCATCGGCCACAAGCAAATTCAGAGAATGAGCCCCACATGGAACAAACAGAGCTCTGGGATTAATTTCTAGGAGCCTGGATTGAACACCCTTGTTTTTTCCCCTCATGTTGGCCCCGTTGTCGTATGATTGTCCTCTACAGTCCATGAAAGGAACTTTTAGCTCCTCCAGTCTCTTCAGAATCAGAGATGCCAAATGTTGACCAGTGGACTCCTCTGCCTCCAAAAACCCCATGAAATGTTCCTTTACATGGGGCTTCCCCTCCAGTGACACAACCCGAATCACAACTGACAACTGTTCAGTGTGGCTGATATCTGGAGTGCAATCTAGAATTATTGAAAAAAACTTTGATTGTTTGATGTCGCTCACCATTGCTGAAATGGTCTTGCTGCTCGACAAATCAATGAGTTCGTTTTGTATGTGGTGGCCGAGGTAGCTGGTGTGACTGGAGGTCCCTTTTTGGACACGGTTAATGTGCTCTTGCATTATAGGATCAAATTGTGCCATTTATTTATTTTTTATTTTTATTTATTTCTTTATTTATTTATTCTTATTTTTATTTTTATTTTTTTTGCAGGCGCTCATGCCGCCCCTCCACAAATGCCGCCCTGTGCGGCTGCCCATATTGCCCATATGTGGAACCGCCACTGAATATGTGCACCATTAGTGATTCGCAAAACATCCAATCGATACTCCAAATGTTGCCATGTACGCTGCAGCATATCTACATCAATTCGCTCAATAGCACCTGTGATTCTTGCTTTTAAATCATCAATGTCTGTCACCCGCGTACATTTCTAAAAAACTTGTCAAAACGTGGTATCAGAAAAAACTTAATGAGATTCTCTGTAAAATGGGACAACACTGGAATTTCTACACTTCATGGTTGACTTTTAATAACAGCCAAACATTGTACAGATAATTCTCGGACACCCTGTATATATATATATAATTATATATATATATATATATTATATATATATATATATATATATATATATATATAGCGTTCAACTTCCACCCGGGCAACCCCGGGTCGCTCCGCTAGTATATACAGGGTGAATCACGACGAAATGTCATAACTTCGAGAACTTATAGCTGAGGTCATTCCCAATCCAGAACCTCATATGAACATAAGTCTGATTCTTAACGGTTATGGAGCTATGGATGTTTGAATTTCAAGCATGCGCATGCGTGACCTTGAACTGAATTGACAGTTACTTATCGAACCGAACTAACTTCGCAGTAGAGTGTTGTGTTTCACAGCGTGCAGTTGATGTTTTGTACGTTCAGTGTGCCTTTTACTTTTCAAATGCCGAATATGCCGCTATGGTGTATGTTTACGGATTTTGCGATGGAAACACTACTGCTGCTGTCGCTGAATACCAGCAACGTTTTCCAAATCGAAGAATTTCGGATCGACGAGTGTTTAGCAACATTTTCCGGAGATTGCGAGAGAGCGGGTCATTTCCTAGCGTTACCGTTTTATCTGAGCGTCCGGTACAACAAGACATGGCTGAACAAGAAAACATTATTCAGATGGTACAGCGGAGTTCTCATGTTAGTACGCAAAGAATTTCCACACGTCTTAGAGTTCCTCAAACAAGAGTATGTAGAACGTTACACGAAGAAGGCATGTATTCATACCACGTACAGCGCGTTCAGCACCTCCAAACTGAGGATCGTGCCCAACGGCTGGAATTTTGTAATTGGCACAATGCCGATCGACAATTGCATCGATACGTCTTGTTCTGTGATGAGGCTCATTTTACCGGCGACGGTGTCAACGACACTCTCAATTCACATGTGTGGTCAGAAATGAATCATCATGCCATTGTAGAAAGTAATTTTCAACATCGTTTCAGTGTCAGTGTGTGGTGTGGTATTCTCTACGGTCAGCTGATTGGTCCTTTATCTTCGAAGGTGGTCTTACAGGTGACATTTATCTACGATTTCTGCAAGACGATTGTGTATGCACTGTACTTCCAACAAGCCGGAGCTCCTCTCCATTTTAGCCGTGCAGTGAGAACCGCATCTCGATGATCGCTTCCCTGGTCGATGGATCGGTCGTGGTGGTGCACAAAATTGGCCACCCAGGTCTCCGGATCTAACCCCTCTAGATTTCTATCTATGGGGCCGCATGAAAGAGCTGGTGTACCAGAGAAAAATGGAAACACTAGATGCATCGCTCCGTCGCGTTTTGGATGCTGCAGCCCTCATAAAGGACAATCGTAATGAATTAATGCGAGGTACACGCGCGATTCACAGACGAGCCACGATGTGTATTGAGGCCGAGGGTAGTCATTTTGAACAATTATTGTAAATTTATGAATAAAAGTTTTAGCAGCTATTTGTTCGCTTATTCTTATTTTTAAACATTCAAACATCCTTAGCTCCATAACCGTTAAGAATCAGACGTATGTTCATATGAAATTTTTGACTGGGAATGACCTCAGCTATAAGCTCCCGAAGTTATGACATTTCGTCGTAACTCACCCTGTCTGTATATATATATATATATATATATAATTATTATATATATATATATATATATATATATATATATATATATATATATATATATATATATATATATATATATTTATTTATTTTTTATATGCAAATAGCACATGCATATATGTTGGAAATTCCTGAGGCATACATTTAAATGTGCCGTGGGACTAAGAAGAAACTCACGTATTCATGGAACAATATCTTCTAGGATACCAAGTCGAAATTACTGAATGCATATATTTATTATGTGCCAACCTCTTCGCAGGATTAGGCTTAACATTCTTTTAAATAGTTTGAAAAGCGTAAAAAACACCTTACACATCGAAATAAGTGAAAGAAGCCAAGATGAAAAATGGCAGTAATATATTTACAGTCTTATATAAGTGACTAATGTATTTATTACCGTTTATTACCTTCATGAATAATGTACATTTTTTTATGGGATTTATTTGCTGGCAACAAAGTTTGTCATTATATCATTAGCACTAATTTATATACTGAGTATGTTCCTACTAAATCATTCCACTTCTTTTTAACAACCAAAGGACTGTCACGAGTCAGTTTGAGAAATGGGGAGGGGGGCCAGTAACGAGCCCGCTGTACCCTGTTCTCCTTTTAAAGGGGACTTATTTTTCACGGTTGCTGGCGTTACTGCCCGTCTCAATGCCCTCACTTGGACGAATGACGTCAAATGGAACACCCGGCTAATCATTCCAATTCTTTCTCGCTGCCAATGATAAACAGAGTAATAAGGAATCTTTGTAAGCCTCGAATAATTCGTTACGTTCACGATAATGAATAAGACTTTATTATTCAAAGTATGTAGTTTCGGAAGAAAATTCGCCCAGAAACAAAATTTCTATTAAGCATAAAAAATTACTAATTGGCAATGGATGGGTTTTGTTTTCGAAATTTTATTACTACCACAAAAAAATATTACCAATAATGTTACCAATTAGTAATTTTTTATGCGTTTTACAAATTTTATGTTTGTAAGCGAACTTTTATTCCGAAAATGTACACTGATATAATTACACTGCACACCCTCCTAATTTGACAGATTTCCCGCATTTTATCCGAAGATTTAATGCATTCTCTCATAAAAAAAAAAAGAGGCATTTAATTTAGAAAGAGCCTTAAAAATAATGGGTGTGATAAGTGGCAGACATTTATGGCTGCTCTCATATTTTACCACCAGGCGGCGCTGTAGTCTTTTGGTCGTATGTTTGACTTACAAGCGAACATGGAAAACAAAGACAGAATTAAAGCTTTCGTTTGTCAAGTCATAAAACGAATTTATGATTCGTGTATTATATTTTCCTCATAAAAATATAATACACAAAAATAGTGAAATTATAGATTCGTGATCGATAAACTTAAGGAGCCATTTAGGTGTAGTTTGGATCAAGTAATAATAAGTTTAAGAAATATTTGTCAAAGTAAAAGTTAAAAAAATTATGAAATAAAAAAGTAATGTCATTTATCGAAATTAAACAAATTGAAAAGAATATTCATTACATGAAAAAAAAAATATTTGAACTTCTGTTACACGATTAATTAGAAACAAATGGAGATTCCAATATTCCTAAAACCTATCTAGTTACTCGTAGCTCTCAAGTCAACCCACATTCGCTTTATTCAATCTTGGAGATCAGTGTCCCCAAGCTGTGGTCCGCGAACACCTGGAAGTCCATGAAAATACAACAGGTGTTCCCACGCTTATTTTCTTCTGTACCGCCTACAGCAAACCAGAAAATTTACCACCACCCTCAAATCTTTTTCAGAACAGATCTGTAGGTCACCATTAATTTACAGGCTTGCATATTAAACAACCATATATAAGCCTATAATAATTAAATAAAGCAAATAATACAGAAATGTAGAATTTATTGTTATATATCAGTACTCGTACCACAGTTCGGGAATAGCTGCGCTGCACTTTCCTAAAAGGGTTACCAAGATCTGAGAAACAGCTGAAGGTGGTCCGTAGAAAGAAAAAGTTTGGGAACTACCGTTATGGTTATGGGTAACTACACAAACTACAGAATTAAATTAATTTTATACAAATCCACTTGCAATTTTATGGAACTTTTAGATTTTCTGTGATGCAATTTATTAATTAAAAATAACCGTTTTTCTTATTTCGGAATGGCAAAGGCGTTTGTTCGCTTTCTGGTTGTGTAAAAGTTAAATGGATTGTTTTAGATTTAAGGGGTACGTTTGTATTACGCACTTCTGTTACAAAATTGTTAATTGGTTCTTTCACTTCTGGGAAGCCACTCCATGCAAGTGTGTGTGTGTGTGTGTGTGTTGTGTGTGTGTATATATATATATATATATATATATATATATATAATATATATATATATATATATACACACGAGTATATAAGTATTTAAATAGAAATTTAAGAATTAATCATTTGCACCCACTGTTTATACGTAGAACACTTCCACACAGTAACTGTAGATTGTTTTGCTACCCGGTAAAATTCAAATTTATTTGAAGTAATAGTTTCTGAAGTATTCTAAGTACTCTAAAGACTAAATTACTCTCGACCCAACTATGTCCAGAAGAAGTAAACAAGGTGGTGAAATCCAGACGCGTGAGTGGAAGCCCGTATGGAAAATACAGACTTCTAGAAGATTCCTCTGAAACTGAAAAATTTCCACGTCACCAGAGCGCATCTACAAAAGCGTGAGTTCAGTTCAGTTGCTTTCATTTCGCTTAAAATGCTCCCTGACTTTCGTCGTAGAAACTCTCCTCCACTCTGCTTTACTCGATTGTGAGCCCTCAACCCTGCTCGACCTCTTTCGTTCAACTTTCGTCTCACTTAACACCCGTCCATTCGACCTTCCATTCTCACTTCTCGTTCAAGAACTTCATCACCGTTGCAAACCTGCAACCACTTCATCCGTCGTGTAACCTATTCAGCCGGCGCCACCACTTCAATCGCCGCTGTAATCACCACATCAATCCACGACGCCGACACCGAAGCATTCGCATATCATTCTTTTGTATGTAACCCTTTACTAGTGTTGTGCCTAAGTTGTTCTGTTTTTTGTAACTGTTAATAGAGAAGTAAATTAAATTATAGTTCCCTTATCCTCGAACCCTGAAACTATATATATATATATTGGCAGTCATAAATATTCGGACAGAGAAATTTTCTGTTATATTCTTCATCTTTTGTACCATACAAAGTTCATGAAAAGTTTATTTTTCGTTCAAAAAATTTAACAAATAAAAAAATTAGTTCACCTCCAACTTATAATGTGAAACATCAAGGAATCTGAGGGAAATTAAAAAAGTTAAAATGCAAAAGTTTTCATACATTTATTTACGAAATTACTTAATACTTTGTGTGTTCACCTTAGGCTTGAAGAATTTGAAATTTTTATGAGCTGTTGGCTGTTTATTGGTTAGAGATTGTTAGCAATTTTGAATTCTAGAATTTTCTTTGTAAATTTTTATGAAAGACGGATGACTGTACATGTCATTAGTAAGCAATGGGTCGTCGTGGTAAAGGGCTATCTACAAATCTTAAGAGATCTGTTATTGTTGCACACGAGTCTGGAAAGAGTTATAGGAGAAGAATTTCTAATTCCATTTAGGATGGTTGCTGCAATTATAAAGAAATGGAACGGCTTTGCAACAATCCAAATTCTACCAAGGTGTAAACGACCTTGCAAGATTTCGAAACGTATAGCTAGATGGATTGAAAGAATGGCTGCTGGCAATCCACGAGTGACTGCGGGTGATATTTGCCAAACATTAAGAGTGTCTAAGATCGATGTCCATTCCTCTACTGTACGTCGTATACTGAGAAAGAATGGTTTGCATGGAAAGTTTGCACAAAGAAAACCTCTGTCACGAAAAGCGCACAAAGAAGTTCGTGTAAAGTACGCCAAGGATCATCAAAATGATGGATTTGCATTCTGAAAGAAAGTTCTCTTGACGGATGAGACTAAAAGTGAATTAGTCGGGAATAACGAGCAATGATATATTTGACGAAAATAAAATACTGCATTTGAGGAAAGAAACATCCTTCCTACGGTTAAACATGGTAGTGGTAGTTTGCTTCTTTGGGGATGCTTTAGTGTTTCTGGTCCAGGAAAGCTTCTCGTTATCAATGAAATCTTGAATTCGAAGAAATATCAGGAAATTTCGGGAATTGCGAATGGTTCGCGATTGGGTACTGCAAAAAGATAATGATCCAAAACATAAAAGTAAGAGCATCATGAAATGGCTTCAACAAAAGAATTTCAACCCTTCGAATCAGAATGAATCGCAACAATTTTCTTAGAAGAGTAGGCTAAGTTTTCTACTGTGAGATGTCGAAACCCCATAGAGAAATACCCAAAACGAATCATTGAAGTCATTCAAACAAAAGGTGGATCCACAAAGTATTAAATAATTATGTAAATAAATGTACGAAAACTTTTGCATTTAAATTTTTTTTTATTTTCCTTAAATTCTTTGGTGCTCTACATTATATTTTGGAGTTGAACTAATTTTTTTTAACTTGTTACATTTTTCCAAACGAACAATAAACTTTTCATAACTATTCTGTGTACGATACCAAAGATAACAACGAATATAACTGAAATATTTATTTCTCTGTACGAACAGTTATGAGCGCCACTATATATATATATGATGCAAACCCACAAGGAAAAAGAAAAATTATTCTAAGGTCTTTCGTGTATTCAGCAGTACACCTCGTCAGGGAATGGCGTCATTCCCTGACGAGGTGTACTGCTGAATACACGAAAGGACTTGGAATTTTTTTTTCCTCGTGGGTTTGCATCATTTATTCATTTCATCTGTTTAAGTGTGAAATTCATCACATATATTTATACACACACACACACACACACACACACACATAATATATATATATATATATTATATATATATTATATATATATATATACACGGTATACTGTATATATCAAAATCCATTAGATGGAGACGATACATTTTCGGAAAACTGTTTAAAAGCTAGAAAAGTTAATGTGAAAAAAGGAGGAAGTTTAGGAATCCCTTTAACATAAACAGTTTGAAGAAAGCTTAGACGATAACAATTTCAAATGGAGAAAGTTGAAATAGAGAAAACAGAAAACTTTAAAAGTATCATAAAAGTTATGTTCTTAATGCTACGACATATAAGTTATTCAGTTTAGAAATTAATTTGCCTTCCTGCTATCATACGTGTACAGTATTTAATACTGTACTCTCTTTGATTTTGCATTCATGCAGTGCCGGAATTATACCATAGGTAATTATTAAGCCTATAATAGCTTTATACGTTATATTGGATTATTATTGGAATTAGGCTGCCACCGCCTGCGCATGGCTCACTGCGTAAAACCGTTTCCATTTAAGCGAAGTAAAGACACTTAGGTCGTAGGTTCTACTCCCGATGGCGCTGGTTAATAATAATCTGGGAATTATCGCAATGGGCCGCATTCGTCTGGCCTGAGTGCTGTACCACTTTCTGACCCTCCTCACTGATTATAAGAATCAGGTTTTGCACCGTCTGTTGCGGCAGTAATTCTTTTTATTAAAAAAAAAAGCAATAATTTCGTATTAAAAATGCTAAATAAGATTTCTATGAAATAATAAGACACATTTCGCAAAAAGGAATGGCCGTGCGCCGTTTTAATAAATTAAAAATGCTTTAGATTAGATATTTTTTTTACACTCTTTAATTTACATATTTTGATTGCAAAAACGTTTTTAATCAAATTGCAAATGCATTTAAAATTAAATTAATTACATCTCAATTGAATGGAATTTCATTTAAAATTTTAATTAATTCATAAAATCAAATTATACTAGAAATTAGATAACTAAAAAAAAAAGGTAACTCCAATTTAAAAACAAAAGAAACAATTTTCATTCATACTTAAAAAGTATTAAAAAATTAAAAATAGAAAAAATGATAATATAATTTATCGGAAGATTTTATAAGTCGCTTCGTACAATTAATTAATTATTTACGTTTTGAGAAAACAAAGATACAATCATAAAACTTTCGAACATTTTGTGCTAATCTACTTCTTTCTCTCGTTACTGCGTCTACACACACACAACCATTTGGAAGCTTTCATAATACGGAAGTCTTATACGGAAACAAATAGGAATTTCATAAACACTTATAACACTAATCTAATTTCAGCATTCAGCTCGAATTCCCAGCGGGCAATGAAACCCCATCGCTATATCCTATTCGCCTTCGATATCAAACATCAGACCATGCAATATTCATATCTTTCAATGCCTCTCCCAATATTCCATAGATTAACTCAACCCTCGCATGCGTAATCACAAACTGTTTTCGAGTTACTATCAATACGAACTGTACTTTTAGAGCTTAAATTTTCAAATATAAAAAAAAGATAGTTGCTTATTGCCTAATACTGCATGTTCACTTAAGTAACAGTATAATTACTGCAATAAATATTGCTTCCAAGAGTTAGACGTACATATATTACTCAGAGTAAAACTATAAATACGATATGGTAACGCAAATATAGGTGGTATCCAATATAGCCATAAAAATGAACTTTGGTACAGTTAACGATGACTAGTTTGTGTTAGATGGAGTACATAAGAGTAATCTAGCAAGGAGAGCACTAATTTTTAAACTCAGAATAAATACTTTTTATTTAGTTAAAATGTATTAAAGTAAAAATATTTTAATTGGACCTTTTCCAGTTTGTGTACCGTTTTCCATATAATTTATTTTTGCTTCTTTTCCGATCAAAAATGAGTGATAATATCAATCTCTTTAGTTAGGCTTATAAGGCTAACTAACGAAAATATCACGACCTAACCTAACCAATCGTTAGGTTAACTGTACGCCCTTGACGATTGGTTAGGTTAGGTCATGATATTTTCGTTAGTTAGCCTTATAAAGCAAAAATAAATTATATGAAAAACGGTACACAAACTGGAAAAGGTCCTATTTAGGCTAGCAACAGTATAGGTTTATTTAGGCTAGCAACAGTATAGGCTTATTTAGGCTACTCGTAGCTGTCACATATCGTACAAGTAGTGAGCATGGCTGCGCTGCTTTCAATTTGTGCTCTGGAAGAACAGAGATCCGTGGTTCGTTTTTTGTGGGCAGAAGGTGTGAAAGGAGCTGAAATTCACACGCGTTTATGTGCTCAGTATGGGAATAATGCGTTACCACGGCAAAATGTGTTCGAGTGGATTCAAATGTTCAAGGAAGGTCGGACATGTGTGACAGATGCTCAGCGCTCAGGACGACCGTCAACATCAACCAGTGGTGACAAGCCGGAAGAAGCCAGAGCCATGATATTCGATGACAGAAGATTAACAAAAAAAGAAATTACATCTTCATTAGACATCAGTCAAGGGTCAGCCTATTCGATAGTTCATGACATTCTTGGCTTTCACAAGGTTTGTGCAAGATGGGTGCCCAAACAGTTGACAGAAGAGCACAAGCGTAATCGTATGGACGTCTGCTCTCGTCTTTTGGCACGGTATCATAATGAAGGTGAAAACTTTTTGGAGCGCATTATCACAAGCATCCATCATCTCCCGTTGCAAGGAAGTTCAAAACGCAGCCGTCAGCAGGTAAAGTTATGCTAACACTGTTCTGAGATACACGAGGCCCTATCCTTGAACATTATCTAGAGCGTGGAACTACAGTAACAAATGCATCGTATTCTGACATGCTTCGGAATGAGTTAAAGCAAGCAATTCGCACAAAACGAAGGAGGAGATTGTCGGAAGGTGTTATTCTGTTACACGACAATGCGCGCCCTCATACAGCTGCACAGATTAGAAAATGCCTTCAAGAACTTAAATTTGAAGTTCTCGACCATCCAGCCTACAGTCCAGACCTGGCACCTTCGGATTTTTACCTGTTTGGACCACTAAAAGACGCTTTGAGAGATCAGCGATTCCAAGGCGATGATGACCTAAAGGAAGCGGTGCATGACTGACTAAGCACACAGCCAAAAACATCCTTTTGTGATGGCATTAAGGAACTTGTAGATCGCTGGACTAAGTGTATTGAGAAACAGGGAAACTATGTTGAGAAGTGATGAGTTTATAATCTATCAGATGTAAAAATAAAATTGTGAAAATAAAAAGTGCGGATACTTATTGAATTACCCTCGTATATACACGGTGAACCAAAGTAGGTGGACAGTAGGTTGAATACGGTTTGTGTTATATTATATTATAACTATGGTGTTCATTATAACTATGGTGTTTGTGTTATATTATATTAAATATTATAACTAATTTATTAAATTTTATTTTGTATTAGTATACAAAAAAATTAAATATGTATTCTCAAAATAAACGTTATCATTTACTGTCCACCTACATTTGGTTCACCCTATATATATATATATATATATATATATATATATATATATATATATATAAATATATATATATATATATATAATAATATATGATCTGGAAATGCATTTTTGTTTTTTCGGAAGCTCGTTGCGTGATACTCTTCCTAAATCTTGCAAGAAATGCGATAACATAATCATAAGCCTAAAAAATGAGCAACAAACTAAAAACAGAAAGGTTATTTGGGCGTTCCGTTAACATTAAAAGTAAATCTTAGAGTTTAGATCCTCGTTTATATAAGTTCTAGTTAACAAGTTGGTTGTTGAGGTTAACAACCTTCACAACATCTTAGGTCATATAACAAGGAGGGAACCTACAGCTACGACATTGACCACGACGGAACCCTGCTTAAAAGTAGAACTAAATTTCATTTTATTCTTGTAATTTACGCCTTGTGTAAAATATAATTCAACCTAAGGTTTATTTTAAACCTAACACAAAATGTTAATTAAAATTCACTAACGAAAACTGATGACACCATTTTGAAACAATCGTATCGAACAACCCTTTTCATTAGCATGCAAAGGAAAGAGTAAATGCAGCTTAGGCGAAATCGCATGAATATGATTAAATCATATTAATTCAGGAAGATCAATAGTGAATGTGCTTGTAAAGTACATAGGAACATATGAATAGGGATTATATTACACATACATGTTCACGTCCCGTTTTATATATATATATATATAATATTTGGGATGTACCGAATATTCGGTATTTTGTAAAAAAAGAGGGTATTCGATATTCGGCCGAATAGTTTTTATATGTTTTTAACCGAATATCGAATATTTGATAATTAAGGTAAATAAAGTGATTTAGGAAATGGTTTCTTATTTCAAAAGAATAATTACAAACAAATCCAAGTTGATATAGTGATACTAATAAGTAATAATCTTACGAATAAATGAACAGGCAGTAATAATAATTATTGAAAAAAACAAAACCTAATAATTAAAAATGAAGGTAAGTAGATTATTGTGTGGAAAAACTAGTCGTTCAGCATCATCAGAAGCTAAACGATTACGTGTGTCGGTAATTACATTTTTCGCAGAACTGAACAGCCGTTCACTTCGTACGCTTGTGGGTGGCGTGGTGAGATATTAGCGAGCAAGTACTAATAGTTTCGGGAATCTCCCGCCATTATGGTGCCACCATTCAAGAAGGTTCGTGTCGCGACTGACTCGTGGCTCCTTTGAATAGATGCCTAATTCTATTTTGACAATTTTGCTAGTTACTTTTGATCGGTGGAGGCACATCTGATTGTAGCAACCTCATCGAAGACGTAGCAACCTCACCGAAGTAGCTCCATAAGTGAACTTTCGGCTTCTTTTTCGAAGGTTCTTGATTTTTTCGTGAAACAAAAGCAGTTGCTTCATCGCCATGAGTTATATTACGTGTAGGACTAACACTAAGTGATAGAGACATAGTGATTATCTAATTTTTTTACAAACTCATGCACTGTAATGCAAGCAAATTTGAAACGAGTATCTAAAACCTGAGCAATCATGCAAGTAATGTATATCTTCCATTGCTTGAAGCGATTCTGTAAATTTTCTATTAAATCTATTTTCATAGTATGAACACCTGCGTCATCAGTTATGTTACGCAAAAATACCACGCGTCTACGAGACCTGTTACATTGGAAGACACCATGAAAAGACAAGAAGAATCAGAGGAAAAGTCATTTGTTAATTTTTCACATGAACTAAGAAGCTTTACAACACGCTGAATTAGAATTAGGTAGTTAGTGAGGGTTGGTTTGTCATAGTCCGAGGCAGTTTTTTGTTGAAGAAGTCGTTGTAGCATATAGAATGTAGAGTTCCATCGAGTGATAACGTCGCTTATAAGTTTGTTTTCGGGTAAATTACGTTGCTTCTGAATTTCCTTAAGTTTGTGATAAGCTAGATATGAATGATTAAAATGGAAACAGATTCGGTGCACAAATGCACATATATCTGAAACGGACTTCTAGTTAAGAAGGGCTTCATTAACTGCAAGTGCTAAAGTATGACTCGCACAAGCAACAGAAGTCGTTTTGAGAACACAAACAGCTTCAGTAATATAACGGCCATTGTCGTGCACAACTGCATGCACACGATCACTCTCTATTGACCATTCTTACAATATATGTAGAAGTCAATGCAGTTACAGTATGATACAATGTTTTCATGAGTATGGGAACCTGGTAGATTTTTGGTGGCTAAAACATACTGCTTTTGCTCAAATTTACTATTAATTCTATGTACTGTCAAACTCATAAAGGCTTAAATTTTTTACAGTGATATTCGGTAATATTCGGTATTCGGCCGAATAGTTTTGTATTTTGTATCAAATATTCGGTATTCGGTACATCCCTAATATATCATTCATTCATTTCACGTGTTTAATTGTGAAATTCATCCCATATATATATATACAGGTCGTCCAATAAGCGAGTGGCGATTCTATGTCAGTTAGCATAGTGTACTAATATCTTTGATATCTAATAAATGTCTATGCTTTTTTCAATTAAGCTAGCTTCACATGAAATCCAAATTTTTAATTTTGCAGTAATTCATGTTTATTCCTGTTTGTTCTGGTTTTTCATTGTTTTATTTTTATTATTTCTAATTATTGGCGTTGCAATGGCTGAGGTAGACGCACGTGTTGATAAAATTTGTGATCAAAGTCCCTACACATATGAAGCACGAATATTAGCAGCAACATGGTGGCATGAATCTGGAAAAACCAAGCATTGCATGAAGGTAGTACGCGAAAGGTTTGAACAAAGATTTAATGATGTGCCGCCAAAGGGCGAAATTATTAGAAAATGGGAACACAAATTATTCACAACTGGGATGATAATTGATAAAAAACGCCGTGGTCTCCCCAAAGCAAGAGCAAGATTGGAAGATGATGTTCAAGTGTCAATTCGACAATCGCCAACCAAAAGTATTCGTAGGCGTGCATCTGCATTAAATGTTCCGAAATCAACACTGCATGATTTGATGAAAAAGACTTGCATTTTAAAGCTTTCCGCCCAACCTCCGTTCAGTTTTTATCGCCACAAGATAAAATGTCAGAGTTAATGCTTGTCAACAAATTCTTGAAGCTTTTCAAGTAAATCGAGAGAGATCGTACGTTCTTCAGTGATGAATGTACCCTTTATGGCGATGGCAAAAGCAAATTTTCGTTTTTTTGGTCGAAAGAAAATCCTCATTATTATGATCAAGTAAAACAGTATCCCCCTCGAATCATGATATGGTGTGCAATATCAGCGCATTGTTTAATTGGTCCATTTGTGTGCACTGGTTGAATTACTTCAGGAAGTTATATCGACATGTTGGAGAACAGATTTCCCGCTTTAAGAAATACGAATATTCGCAACCCTATTTTTCAGCAAGATGGTGCTCCAGGACACACCGCTTTCGCTACGCGTGAGTTCCTAGACAGAAATTTTCCTGGCAGATGGATCGGAAAGTATGGTCCTGTACCTTGGCCTCCGCGGAGTCCGGACTTGACTACCCGGATAATACCCTCTGAGGAATCCTCAAGATGCAGATTAATGGCCGTGAAAATCAAAGTGAATCTGATCTGACAAAAATCGCAGAAGTTGTGTTAAGTGACATCAATGAGGATAAACAACGTTTACAAAAAATGTCAGACAGGACATGGAGACGCATACAGCTTGCTGTTCGTGTATGTAAATGGCGATCAGGTTGATCCCTATGACAATTAATTATCGAATTAATTGTAAGTTACTAATAATAAAATTCCTTCTAATAAAATTTTTATTATCCTTTATCTTTTACTTATAAATTGTTCTCGAATCGCCACTCACTTATCGGACGACCTGTATATATATATATATATATATATATATATATATATATATATATATATATATAATATATATATATATATATATATACACAGGCAAAAGTCAGGAGTCAAAGGAGCCAGAGGTAATAAGGGTGTCCATAAATGATTACCCTGATTAAAGCATGCTACAACTTTTAAATAAACACTCGTATTCAAACAGTTTTAATCATAAGTAGATAAACATACAAAGTTTTGATACATAGTTAATGAACTTAATAAGCTTCCACATGTGCACCCCTAGTAGATCTGTAGATCTTTAACATGACCCCAGAGAAAGAAATCCAGCTGGGTAATGTCTGGTGATCTTGGGGGCCATGGGATTGGCCCGTCCCTGCCAATCCATCGATTTGGAAATGTTGCCTCGAGAGTTTCACGAACAACATGCGCCCACTGAGGGGGTGCCCCATCTTGTTGGAAGATGACAGTTGGCTGCCTGTCCTGCAGCTGGGGGATGGCGTAATTGGTGAGCATATCCAGGTACACAGTTGCGGAAACAATGTTCTCAGTGTTTCCACCGTCCCATCGGAAACTGATGGTCTACTACTGCTCTTTCCCTTTTCCACGTTTCCAGTTTCCAAGAATTTTTTCATCCACGACTTAATTAACTTCACATCAGGTGGATTCTTTCCATACTTTGTTCTGAACCTTCGCTGAACACTGACAGGAGATTTTGTTTCTGCAAGCCACACAACACATTGTGCCTTCTCTGTCACAGACACCATCTTAACTGAACAACTACTACAGCGCTCCTAGCGGCGAATGCGGTAGACGAAACACCAGCACAGAAACTCTATGCGTGTACGAGATCACCTGTAAAAAGAAAACGGATGTAAGATTCGTCATTAAAACATGAGCAATGAGCATACTGTTTTCAGGGTAAACATTCATGGACACCCTGTAGATCTTTCCCGTTCTCTTTCAAAATAAAAGTTACTTTTAAAAAAAATTATAATTTATGCAATGATGACCCTTTGACTCTTGACTTTCGCGCCACCCACTCGAATTAGCACAAAGGTAAAGAGTCAAAGGGTCATTATTGCATAAATTATAAATTTTAAATAAAAATTTATTAATTATAAATTATAAAATTTTAACTGGGAAAGTAATTTTTATTTAAAAATAATGGCGGCCATAGAGCGGGAAAGATCCACTATTTCTGGCTCCATTGACTCCTAACTCCTCTCTCTCTCTCTCCTCTCTCTCTCTCTCTATATATATATATATATATATATGTATATATATATATATATATATAGAAAGAGAGAGAGAGAGAGAGAGAGAGAGAGAGAGAAACTACAACGTTGCCAGAAATATTTAGCAATAAAAAAACTTTAGTAACTCATAAATTTCTCTCCGAAGTATTAATATTATAAAACTAAACTAACCGAAGCTGAACCTAACCTAACCTAACTGGACCAAACCTATCCTAATTAACTTAATCTAAACCATTATCATGTATTCTGAGGGAATTAATACTATTAATCAAAACATAAAAGATAAATCAAATAAGAAACAAAACACTTTTAACGAAAGAAAGTGTCCAACACGAAATTACTTTTTTATGTGTTCGTATTCTTATATACTCACTTATGCTGAAAATCGGGGAAGGATTATGTGATCAAGTTTGTAATATATATATAATATATATATATATAATATATTATATATATATATATATATATATATAATATATATATATATATATAACCCCACAAGGAAAAGTGGAAAGTGATTCCGAGGCTCTGGTATATTTAAGAATACAAGAAAGGGTTCCTTGTTCCACGCACATTAGGTCTGTGTATTACGTAAAGTTGTTTATGGGGAAATTCTGAGTTGTAGCATATATATAATATATATATATTATATATATATATATATATATATATATATATATATATATATATAGACATAACCAGGTGATAATTGTTAAAAAAACTCAATTGCAGATTATCTAATTATTCATTTTGCCTTGTCTTGTATCGATACAACCAAACAGTTTCAGTAATAACAGTTACACTGAAATAGTTTACTTTGTACCCGAGTATTATGGGTACACGAGCCCACTGACGAATATGCTGTACTTTTCTTCACTCATGAGATCACTTCTTCTCCAAACTCTTTACAGGGTATGGGAATATTTTAGGACAGGGATGGGATCTTTTCAGTTTTAGGTCAGGCATTGGATTTTTTCCATGTTTTTGGTACGTGTTGGGCGGAGTATGCCGCGAAACTAATGAAGTATTTACGTACGCTGTTCCGAATCGTTCGCGTCAAACGCTGGAGGCATGCATCAAAGCATGCATTCGACCGGGAACGACGATAATGAGCGACAAATGGAAAGCGTATGAATGCATCGAACAGCTCGAAGGGTACAGCTTCAGTCACAAAACAGTGAACCACAGCGAAAACTTCGTGGACCCTCCAACTGGAGCACACACGCAACGGATAGAGTCGACGTGGAACCAACTCAAACGCGGTAACGAGCGCCGGTGTGGTACGCACTGTTCCACGATCGACTCGTATCTCCGCGAGTTTCTCTGGCGTCGCCGACACGCGGGCAAAGATCTAGTGCGCCAAATGCTGAACGATATTGCGTAGTTTGGCAAGTAGCAAACTTTGGTTTGTGTTCCGTTCCGCGTTCTGCAAACCCGTAAACGTAATAAACTCGCACATAACTTTTTTCGTGTTTATTTCTCCAAGAAACGGATTGCGGAAATGGAATCAGCGTAAACATCTACGTCTATACCAAAAATATGAAAAAAATCCAATGCCGAACCTAGAACCGAAAAGATCCCAGGGATGCCCATCCGGTCGATTACGAAACAGTTTTGAGTCGCAAAACTATTGCAATAACTATAGAAAATAATCATAAAATGAGACGAGGATGTCAACGCAAATGCACGCAACGATTCGTAATTCAAAACTAATTATTATCTGAATCTAATTTCTTATGAAGATTTCACAAAATTACTGTACTTTAATTAAAACGTAAATACTCTAGAATTCTGCCAATTTCTCCTTTGGAAAAATTAGCAATTTTCTCCTTTCTTACAATTGAATTAAGTTAGTAAAAGTAAAGACGTGGTAAATGACTGCAATTGTGAAGTATGGAAGTGGGAAGAGGTGGGGATGGGATAGGAGGGGCAGAACTTGTAGGCTGACCATACGTACCGTTTTGAACGGGACAGTACCGTTTGTTTTATATTTCCTGGCCGTCCCGTCGTTTTAATAAAAATGTCAATTTTGTCCCGGTTTATGTACTTACTTTTTCATGAATACAGAATATTACATAACCCCGTCCCTTTTTTGCCATCCCAATGTCCCGTTTTTGTCTCAAGGAAATATGGTCAGCCTAGGCAGAAGGCAGTTGAATACGGGCAAGACTAGGTAAATTACTCTTCCTGGCAAAGTTTAAAATCAGCTCAATTCACCAAAAAGGTTCATACTACGTACAGGGATGTCAGTTTAACCTACTTAAAATAAATACTTATAGTTTTAAATCACCTTCTCGTTGAGCGTTTGTCGAGATAAATTCAGTGAATAATACAAAAATTTCTCTCAAATATTTTTAGAAGGAAAACATTCCAACTATTAGGAACGAGTTTTATAACGTTTCAGAATTCGACGAAAGTCAAACGAGTTTTCATGAAATGCAGGAATGTAAATCTGATTCTATTTTTACAGAAACATTTACAGAACAAGGAAGTTATCCACAATATTGAAGATGGAAAGCGAGCCTAGAAGCCACACACGGATAACTTTAATAACTATTTTCACAAAGGAACCAAAACAAAATTCTCGTCAACTATTTCTCAGGCAAAAAAATTCAATATATTGTATACACACACACACACACACACACATATATATATATAATATATATATATTATATATATATATATATATATATACACACAATATATATACGTCAATCACTACCCGCATTGGTGATCAATTTAAATTGTGCACTGCAGAGGTAGTTGTAACTTTGCAGTATACAATTTTAAAATGATTACCATATATGCATGTGTATATATAATAATAATGAAAGAAAGAGTGAAACAAAGATAGACCGATATATATATATATATATTGCGCCTCGGTGGTGTAGTGGTTAGCGTCGCTGACTACGAATCCATCGGCCCAGGGTTCGAGACCTGACAGCAGCCGGCGCGCAGTAAAACCCAGCTGTTCATCCTTCCACACAATAAAGAAAGTGGTTGGTAGATAAATGGGTACCCTAGGTGGCCTAGTGGTTAAGACGCTGGGCTGCTGATGGGGCGTGGTTCGGATTCCACGTTAAACTGTAGGTCTAAGGTGGAGTGAAAAGCTTGATCTTCGTCAGAATGAACAATTCGGGCGGAAGCTAACCAAAGGTGTGTGTGTATATATATAAAGGGTGATCCAGAGAAATGGGACCCAAAAGAAACTCCTGTAACTCTTAAAGTATAAGTCCTTTTATAAAATCATACGCATCATTCGAAAGAGGATAGTTACAAGTTTGTACAGGATTGTATAGGTTTTGAAAATACAAGACAAGATAAGATACAAAACAAAATAAAAGTGTTAGTTAAAACTAACCCTTCAAGATGACTGCATGGACTCTGGAACAGCTGCGTTTCATAACTGAGCAATATTATGAGCATGGAAGAAGTGTAGTTTCAGCTCTTAGAAGGTGATTTTGACATCTGAAAATTTGTCTTGAAAGATCTTTGAGCTGAAACTACACTTCTTCCATGCTCATAATATTGCTCAGTTATGAAACGCAGCTGTTCCACAGTCCATGCAGTCATCTTGAAGGGTTAGTTTTAACTAACACTTTTATTTTGTTTTGTATCTTATCTTGTCTTGTATTTTCAAAACCTATACAATCCTGTACAAACTTGTAACTATCCTCTTTCGAATGATGCGTATGATTTTATAAAAGGACTTGTACTTTAAGAGTTACAGGGGTTTCTTTTGGGTCCCATTTCTCTGGATCACCCTTTATATATATATATATATATATATATAGAGAGAGAGAGAGGAGAGAGAGAGAGAGAGCCCACACAATCATTAATGGTATTGATATCATATATGCCAAAAATACCTCATCCAGAGTTAAAAGTTTCTCCATTAAAACTAACTGTTAAAATGAATTAATAATTATCACTAAACCAAATTCCTACCCTCAAAACTTCGCACATTTAATAATGTCAATGACTCGCTAATTAAATGACTAGCGTTAATCATTTATCAAAATTAACAGGCATTAAGTGTTGGAACGTGTGTATACGCGCCAAATATGGACGCTTTTTACTCTTCATTCTCATTTGGTTGGTAAATAAATCGTGTTCATTATTCAGAAAATTTTGATATGGGAAATTCCATATTCCTTCATTTCTTTAATAATGCATATCACGTACGAAGGACGTAAAATTTTATGGATTGTGAACAACCCATATCACCCGAATTTATCTCATTGAATATCGATTTTGTCGTGTTCATGGCATTTCACAATTAAAAAAAAAATAATAATAATATATATATAAACTGTATTCGACCCTTCTTCAGCATTTCGTCTCATTTAGGGAATTTGTTGAAGGAAAGAGTTGTTTTCTACTCTCATCCCGTCCTCATAGCTAGTTACGCATAGCTGGCCAGGGACTTTATACCAAAAACTGTCGAGTTGATTGTTGAAGTTATTTGGATTAGTGTGCTGAAGGATGACTTAATGTCATTCCCATTCCGACCCGTGGTCCGCATTACATTCCCATTCGCGGAAAAGGCGTCAAATAGAAATGGCTAATATTTCCTTAAACTTAATTTAATCTAACCTAACATTAGCCCAACCTAACTTAACCTAACCCCGACCAAAGTGGGAAAGGGCGTGGATAAGAATGAGAATGGCGTGAATTGGGAGTAGACCGATTTGAAAATGCCTCCTTTGAAATTCTCATTCTCGGCTTTCTCACTCTTCGGCGCGGAATGTAACGTAATGATGTGGTTGTTTGACCACCTCCGCAACATGTAAGGTCATATGACGGAAGGAACCTACAGTTTTACGTGGGATCCGAACCACGGGTCGCTACACAGTCTGGACGCAGTGGACAGTCTCCCATCCAACTACGATCCGACCCAATGTCGCTTAACTTCGTTGATCAAAGGGAAGCGGTGTTACAACATTGGCTACGACGTAGCTCAGGGGCGCTGCATGAAATGGGAATGTTGTTGAATGGGAATAAACCTGCTGGAAGTTCCTCACTTCTTTTGACAGCACGTTAAATAATAATAAAAGTAATAACAAAAACTTAATTTAAAGCACAAACAATATTTTTTTACGAATTTCAATCATGCAAAGATAAAATAATTTAATTTGGCCAGGTAAAATATTAAACAATAATTATATATTTAATGTTAAGGGCTAATGTTCATTAAAAACTAGTAAACAGAAAATGGAAAATTAGTATTAAGGTCTAAAACGTCATTTTCATACTTGATCAGTTGTTCTGCTTTAAAAGAATTACAGACAGTTTGCAAGATTGCAATTAACAAATAATTAAAAACTTCAAAATATCCTCTACCTATATATATATATATATATTTATTTATTTTTTTTTTGTTTCAAAGAATGACCGCTCATGGCCACCAAAAGAAAGGTGGATAGCAGAGCGAACACAGAACGAAGAGTATGGAACAACTAATGGAAATGAACAATAGACGGGGGGTGAGGAGGAGGAGGTGGGGGAAAAGCAAAAAGATCATAGTGGGGTCACAGCCGGTAAAGAAGTCGGGAGCGAAAGAGGAAGGAGAACAACCCGGTTACCGAAAAGTAGGAACCTTCAGACAGAAGAGCGCCAAGCCTATCACAAAGC
The DNA here is from genome assembly GCA_023014485.1 of Bathynomus jamesi. NCBI lineage: Eukaryota > Metazoa > Arthropoda > Malacostraca > Isopoda > Cirolanidae > Bathynomus > Bathynomus jamesi. Next base: position 225,379 of record JAJOZX010005064.1, on the reverse strand, counting down.
CCGACGCCCTCCAAAAAGGGAAAATACTCTGCGCGCAGCGCAGAGTAAAGCGGACACTCCACCAGGAGGTGGGCAACTGTAAGTAGGCCGTCACAATTGGGACATCGGGGCACCCGATCCCCGGCCATCAAATAGCCATGGGTCAGGTGGGTGTGGCCAATACGGAGGCGGGCCAGAGCCACCTCCTTATGGCGCGACCGATGGAAGGAAGAGGCCCAACATCCCAACTTGGGTTTAATCTTGCAAAGTTTGTTATCCGTAGCGCCATCCCAGCGACTCTGCCACCGGGAGCGCAAAAACCTACGGAAGCCAGGGATATAATCAGAAAAAGGGAGGGACACAGGTGAAACCTGCAGTCGGCACGCGGAACGGGCAGCTCGATCGGCAGCCTCATTTCCAGCCACGTTAACATGTGCTGGGACCCAGCAAAATACCACCTCCTTGCCACCAAAAGCGACAAGAGTATGGTACAGTAGCTGGATTCGTCGGACCAGCGGGTGGACAGAGTCAAAACACTCCAGGCCATCCAGGGCACTGCGGGAATCCGAATGGATGACGAACGACCCATCCGGATGCTCCCGCACCACCTCCAGAGCGCTCAGAATGGCATAGAGCTCCGCCGTAAAAACGGAAGCCTCATCAGGGAGACGGGTACATCGGGGAGCAAGGACAGACGACTGGGGAACAGCCGCGGATCCAACGCCCCCCGACGACCTCGAGCCATCCGTGAAGATCGCAACACATGCAGAGTGACACGCCGCATGCTGAAGGAACAGAGACCGAAGCAAGGCAGAGTCCGACTCGGTCCTGCGAACGGGGCGCAACGCCCTACAGCACGCAACAGGGGTGCTCTCCCAAGGTGCAACACCACTGAAAGAGACCGGTATAACGGATGGAGGGGGAGTGCCCATACCATCGAGGAGGGAGGTCACCGTGTCGGTGAAATACCAACCCCATCCCGGCAGAACGCCCTCTCAACCACCTGGAACAGAGGAGAGGTGGGAAGACGGAGGATCCGGAGATAGTGTTTAGCAATGAGGAACGACCTCCGATCCTCCAAGGGAGGGATGTCGCACTCAACCTGCAGACTATCAACCGGAGAGGAGCGGAAGGCGCCAGATGACATGCGCAGTCCTCTAGAGAGGACCGGATCCAGTATCCGAAGGGCCGTGCGGGAGGCAGAGCCATACACCACACTCCCATAGTCTAATTTGGACTGTACCAGGGACACGTATAAACGGAGGAGCGTCCGCCTATCCGCGCCCCATGTAGTATGCGACAGATGCCCCAGCAAATCCAGGGTACGTCTCGCGGACTCGCGCAGCCGGCGAAGGTGGGGAACCCAGCTCAAACGGCTGTCGAAAACCATACCCAAGAAGAGTACTGATGGAACGAGGGCCAGAGGCTGACCCCCGAGTGTAAGGTTAAAGGCCGGGACGGCGCCGGATCCCCGTCTCCTCGACGGAAGGAAGGCCACACACGAAGTCTTCGGGGAAGACAACGTAAGGCCCACCGACGACGCCCAGCGTTCAACCCGATTGACCGCGAGTTGGACTTGCCTCTCCACGAGGGGGGGACTCGTCCCCGCGGCATAGACAGCCAGATCATCTGCATAGATGGAACAGCGCACCGAGGGCGGAAGAGCTCCCGGTAGCGCAGACATAACTAGGTTGAAGCAGGAGACGCTTAACACACACCCCTGGGGCACCCCCTCCTCCTGAACATACAGGGCAGATAGGGCCGCCCCATTACGGACGCGGAAAGTGCGACGGCAGAGGAAGTTGCGAAGAAACGTGGGCAAAAAGCCCACAAAACCAAGAGACTTCAAACGGTCCATAACAACTCCCCGACGGGTCGTGTCATAGGCCTTTTGGACGTCAAAAAAGACGGCCAGAACAAGATTCCGGCAGGAAAATGCCTCCCGTACATCATGGCCAAGGAGGAGAAGGGGGTCCAGAGTACCCCGAAATCGACGAAAACCATACTGGGTCGGGGGGCATAACCCAAGCGACTCCAGTGTAAAGGAAAGTCGGACGGCCACCATCTTTTCGAGGAGCTTGCATAAGCAGCTCGTCAAAGCAATAGGCCGATAGCTCGCCACCTCCGCCGGATCCTTCCCCGGCTTAGGTATCGGGACCACAATCGCCTCCTTCCAACGGGAAGGGAACGACCCCTCAACCCACATCCGGTTGAAAAGATCCAGCAAGAAGTGCAGGGCCATCGGGTGCAGATTCCGAAGAAAGTCATACGGAATGTCATCAGGGCCAGGAGCGGAAGAACGACGGGTTGCCAAGGCAGCCCGAAGTTCCCGCATCGGAAAGAGATGGTTATAGGGCTCGTTCCCAGGGGGCGGGAATGTGACCTCCGATAAAGGGCGATCCGCAGCTGAAGGCGAACGGGAAACCGCAGCAAAAGCACCGGCCAGCCGATCAGCCACAGCAGCAGGATCCGAAAGGAAGCCGTCCCCGTCCCGAAGGACAGGGCGACTAGCAGGGACTGGCCTCCCCTCGATACTACGTACCTTCCGCCACACAGCAGCAGAAGGGGTAGATGAGGAGATGCCGGACACAAAAGCACGCCAAGAGGCCCGACGGGCCAACTTGAGAGTCCGGCGGGCGAAAGCCTTCGCCCGCCGCATCTCAATCAAGTGGCCCGCGCGCCGGGTGCGGTGGAAGCGGCGCGTTGCCCTCTTCCTCTCGCACACCGCCTGGTGACATGCTGGAGTCCACCACGGGACGCTACGAGTCCGCGGGTTACCGGAAGAACGAGGAATACAGTCCTCCGCGACGCCCATCACCACCCGCTCGAAGAACTCCAAGCTCTCATCCACAGAGCCAAAGCTCAATACCGAACGGACTATGACGGAACGAGCTCTGAAAGATGGCCAGTCAGCCCGCGCAAGGCACCACCTCGGTCGAGACGAAACGCCCGGCTGCGGACCGACCGGCTCAAGACAGACTGGGTAATGATCACTGCCATAAGAGTCCCCCAACACCTTCCACGAAAAATCGAGTAAGGCATCGAGGGACACCAAGGAGAGATCAATACAGGTAAATGAACCCGTGGGTTCGTGAAAGTAAGTAGGTTCACCGGAATTGAGACACGCAAAAGAAAGTTCCTCCATTAAGGAGAGTAAAATACCAGCAACATTAGTCGACCGAACATCTCCCCAAGCCAGGTCGCGACTGTTAAAGTCCCCGAGGAGGAGAAACGGTCGGGGTAGTTGCAGCACCAACTCGCGAACCGCGTCGCGAGAAGGAGGGTCATGAGGAGGAATATAAACCGAGCAGGCAGTGTACTGGCGATCTAAAAAGAGCCGCACAGCCACAGCCTGCAAGGAAGTGCGAAGAGGCACACCACGCGATGGTACCGAATGATGCACGTAAATCGCCGCACCCCGCCGGCGTGTGCGCTCATCCGGGGTGCAAGGGAAACCAACATAGCCAGAGAGACGAGGGAGTCCCCGCGCAGCCAGGATAGTCTCCTGGAGACAAACACAGGAAGGCCGCTCGCTCACCAGCAGGGAGGCAAGGTTCTCCCAGTTAGCTAAAAGCCCCCTACAGTTCCAATGCAAGATGGAACTGTAAGGGGAAGCGGCATTATAAGAGGCAGAGAAAACAGCGAAATAGCCACGGACCAAGCTGAGCAGCAAACTCAACGGTCCGTAACCAGGGAGGGAATCGGTTTCCCCGACTCACCCAGAACTGGGGGGGTAGGGGCCACCGACTCCGCATCTGCTGCACCCGTAGTAGGACGAGAAGTGGAGAGTAGAACAGGGAGGTCAGAGGGGGGCTCTCCCGGCGGGGGGACAGACGACGAGTCGGGCCCAGCCGAAACCCCCAACTCCCCACAAGAGGGGGACCGGGGGGAACCAGCTGTTCGAGGGCTCGTCAAACCAGACAAGCACTGACGGGGGGGAGAGGAAAGGTCGACCACAAGTGGGAGAGGTAGATCCAGGAGAGAGACCCGACCACTCACAGCAGGAGCCGGAGAGAGAGAGACTCCATGAAGGAGGGCCAGGCCCCTCTCGACCGGGTCTATCATGGGAACAGAGTCAGTAATCGAGGGTGTCATGGGGCAGTGTACCTCGACCGACACCCGGACACTGGTCGGGGCACCGGGAGGTGACGCCCCACCAGCGCTCCGTATAGGGGGGGGGGGAAGTCCCGAGCGGATCAGGAACAGCGCGCCGCTTCCCCTCCGGTGAAGACGGGGAAGAAGGGGAAGCGAGGCGAGCAGCAGTCAGGATCGGGTCGGAAGGACTCCGACTCCGACCACGGCGACGCTTCTCCTCTCCTTCGGGGCATCCCCCTCCCCACCCGAGAGACGAGTAGGCAAGGATCCAGACCCCAAGGCCGGAGGGGGAGAAGGGGCACTTGTAGGCAGGGTATCAGATGGGATGTCAGAAAGTGAGGCAGAGGAACAAGAAGGACCCGCGGCGCCAGGAGGACCACCAACCCCGGGACTTCCAGGGGGGGCACCACTCCAGTAGACGCCGGGGTAGCACGGGAGGGGCCCGAGGACCCGCCAGGGCCAAGAGCCGCAGCGTAGGACAACCCCGCCGCGGCTCCCGGTCACGGATCTTATCGCGCGCCTCCCGCGCACTAAGGAATTCGGTAGTCCTTAAGGACCGCACCTCAAATTCAACTTGAAAACGGGACAGTCCCGAGAAGAGGAAGGGTGGGCCCCGAACAGTTCGAGCACCGCGGGGGCTTCGTGCACGGGGTAGGGTGCGCAGGCCCACCGCAGCGGACACATAGCTTACCCTCACGGCGGCACGCAGAGCTAACATGGCCGAACCGGTTGCAGCCAAAGCAGCGAACCGGGTCAGGCACATATGGTCGCACCGAAAACTCACACGACCGGCGATCACCCATGCCCCAGAACACCTGGGCCGGAGGCACAAGGGAGTCAAAGGTCAGGAGCAGACGAGCGGACGGGGTAAGAGCACCATCCCGGCGCGACGAAAAGCGGAAGACCTTCGTTACCCCCTGGGGGGCAAGATCCTCCTGCAACTCGCCAACCGGGATTGACAGCAGACGGGAAGCGAAAATGGTGCCTTTACAGCTATTCAATTGCGGATGAGGAGTCACAGAAACTCTGCAACCCAAGACATCCTGCAACTGTAGAAGGGACCCAGTCACCCCCGAAGAACGGGACTTCAAAAGAAGAGACCCATCCCTCAGAGGGCGGATATCATAACGACAGGGAACCCCTATCGTCTTAAGGCGCTGAAACACCCGTTCCGAGTTGCCCGGAAGGGAGCCAGCGGAAGGGCGGAGAACAAGGAACCTGTCCACCGGACAGAAATTGACAGCAGAGACAGGTCCATGTGTAACGGTAACCGAGAGTGGGCGAGAGAACAAGGGCCGCGAAGACCCCGCCCTACGGCCACCACGAGTCCGGCCACGAGAGCCAGACACCGCAGAGGACGAGAGGGGGCCATACGGCTTGAGGGTCAATCCAGCGGAGGCAGAGGCCGCTGAACGACCAGAAGTAGTAGTCTGATCCAAATCCAAGGGCGGGCCAGAGTCGTCAACAAGAGGGGAGTGAAGTTTAGTAATAGAACCCATAAACAGTATTTTTTGTTGTTTCGCGCCCGGGGCCGCGGGGAACCGATTACCCGGGGCCCAAGGGGACCAAGCGCACGCCAGCGGGGGATGGGTGCCTCGTCCCATGCGGGTACCCCCGTTTCAAAAGGGGCCCTTGCAGCATCGAGAGTTCTCCCCCGCCGGCAGCAAAGACCAAGGCCACCCCAGGGTCCCAGGCCCGGGCACCCTACCAGCCAACTTAGTCCGGCCCCGACCATGGGAGCGAGACCCCCAGCGATCAGCCCCGGCAGCCCACGGGGCGCGCGAAGTGAGAAGAGAAAGCAGAAAAAAAAAAAAAAAACAGAGGGGGCAAGGAAGAGGGGAAAGAGGGGAAGACAGGAAAGAGGGGACTGTAGAATAGCAGGGTATGTTAAAAGTCTACTTCGCAACCGGGCGGGGACCCGGCAGGGCCCCCAGCCGCGGCTGACCCCCCTCGCCACATGGAGGCAGGAGCCCGCGGGCGATCCACCCCAGAAAGACCGCCCGCGGGGAGGGGGTATATATATATATATATATATATATATATATATATATATATATATATATATATATATATATATATGATGAAAATAACCGAAAGAAAAAGGAAACAGAATGGTGCTCAAGCGCTTTCGTCATTAGACGAAAGCACTTGAGCACCATTCTGCTTTTCCTTTTTCCTTCGTGGTTATTTTCATCATAAATATTATTCCCTTATTACTTTCCTGAAATAATTTTCATATATATATATATATAAAACTGTACATTGAATCAGTTGAGGTCGAACTTATTCTGATTGTCTGAAAGTTTTTGGAATTGCCAACAATTGATTTAACTTTGCCGTCCATTATTCCTTTTTCGCAAGTGGAGCAAAAATCTTTTTAAATGTACATACTCTAGAATTCTGCCAATTTTGAATATAACTGTTGTATTTTAACAAAGCCAATTTGGGTTTCGCTTTCTTTATTATACTCAAGAGACTGATATTTCTCTACTGAATTATGCATTACCTTCATTTAACAATAATAGAAATTATTGCTGAGCTTTACTTATTGATTTTAATAAGACTTTTTTGTTGATCATTATTTACTCCTTGAAAAACCTTTCAATTACAGAAATTGCTCAAAATTTACTTCGTCTCCGTCTGTTCGACAGAAATCAGTCTGTACAAATTGACTCTCGAAAGAAATTAGTCTGTACAAATTGACTGTCAAGTCAAAAAGAAAAAAATATCCTCGTGATGGCACGTGTTTCTCAAGGAAGTTGCTTGGAACCATTATTTTTTATCTGATTTATGTAAATAATTTGAACTTCTTGTTAGTGGACGTTAAAGCCGTTATATAGACTGAACATATACAAGCAGTCGTTCTTATACATTAGCATGTGTTTACATACTTATATTGAAATTTAGTGATATAATATGTAAAATTTATGGCTACAAAGTGTAGATACAACAAACGATGGTTCTTGGATTATAAAGGACCAGTTATAGCGTTTGTCTCTTCATTTAAATACTTAAAATAAAAACGTTGACCATTAGAAAACATTAATCTCACTTCGAAGACTTAAATGACAGACTATGAAGACATTAAACTGAATGTTATTTAGTTCAGATTATTTACATCATGAAAATAAAAGAATATTTATATCTTAAACCCATACTGTATGATGTAAAAATTTCAATCCAATATACACCTCCTTTGGTAACTAATTCTTTTCAGGAACTTGAAGGTATAATCACCGAAATGATCCAAATGGAACTTAACATCACGAGGGTCTCATGATGCTTCCAACAACTCAAAGGATAAGTGTTTTTCAATCTACAACTTTGTTTACCAACCGTTTACTCATTTGGAACGTGTCAGTCAGCCCTAAAACGCTGTCTTTCTCATCATATTTATAAAAATCTTACGCACAATAATAATAATAAAGTGTGGTAGATTTCATTTCGACTTCGATCACTTGTTGTTTGATGATATATATATATATATATAATATATATATATATATATATATATATATATATATATATATATATATATATATGTGCGTGTGTGTGTGTGTGTGTGTGTGTGTGGCGCGCACGCGCGATAGAACATGACATTTATAATATTAAAATATACCCATTTCATGTACAATCCTGCCACAAACTGTTAATATATTAGTGTATCATTACTGCAGCTACAATATGAAAACATAATGCTACCATTTAATTACACTTTAATACGTTTTAACATAAACCTTATTGTATTTAATAATAATATATGACGTAATAATGAGAAAGTTGTTTTCATTTAGTTTTAATTTGAAAATTACGTTGAACCTCTTTACATTTAATAACTATTCCAATGCTTCAAGTTGATTACTGGTGTGATAAGCACACACACACACACACACACACACACACACACACAGAAATGTATACAAAAGTGTACAGTATATGTACATTGTACAGTTGCCTGCATATGTAATGTTCCTCGCCTCACAAGCGACTCCGTCGCCGCAGTGATAGTCAAGGTACCCCAACTGGGGAAGGTGGGGTGGAGGGGGGACAACCGAGTCCAACAACATATAACACAGACATATACAGGGTGTTTCAGGTCGACCCTAGAAATATGGAAATTGGTATTGGTATTTGGAAATAAATTTGTATTTGGTATTTGGTAGTTGAAGTTTGTCATAGTAATTTCCATATTTCTAGGGTCGACCTGAAACACCCTGTATATCTAAAGGACAGTTGAATGTGCAGTCATTGACAAACAGGTAATTATAATGTAATGTCTGTGCTCATAAAGATAAACAATTAATATGATCGTGAAAACGTTGAACTCCGTGTAGTTTACTAGTCTTATGCAGTAATAAGGGTCCATTATGATTACTGTAAGTCTATATGAACAGCTACCACAATACAACTTTTGGATCACCTGAAGATCAGGGCACCCAGCTTTCTTTAGTTAGCCTTATAAGGCTAACTAACGAAAATATCACGACCTAACCTAAGCAATCGTTAGGTCAACTGTACGCTCTTGACGATTGGTTAGGTTAGGTCGTTATATTTTCGGTAGTTAGCCTTATAAAGCTAACTAAAGAAGGCTGTGGGCCCTGAACTTCAGGTGATCCCAACTTTTTATATACTAGTGAATATAAACCAAAAATAGACATTACACAACCAATTACAATTACATTACAATAGTTTGTGATATTTAGAGATTAACTGGTAGAGAAAATGTAAATTTATGGGCAACTTAACTTATCATGCTTTGCCATTTTTGTGAATGTAAAATACTGTTATATAATTACACTTTGAAATGAGTATAAATTATCATAGTGTTTTTTGGTGTTCAATTTTCTGTAAATATAGATTTTGTTTTGTAATGAAAATTTTAAAATTTCAAATAATTAGTAATTGAATCAGTTAAATTTGGCCGATTCTGTCAATGCCAATGAATCAGTACACCACTAGTTTTTATTGATTTTGCTAATTTTGAGGGCAAGGTTCTTTACTGGTAAATATACTATTCAATTTGATGTAATAACATGTTTTATAGATTTAATGAATCACACATGTTGTTTATACCCTCATGCAATCGCAAGTTTCTTTAAAAATATAAACTTATTTGTTAAACTTTAATACAAAAAATGTCGGATCACCTGAAGATCAGTGCCTCCAGCCTTCTTTAGTTAGCCTTATAAGGTTAACTAACGAAAATTTCACCACCTAACCTAACCAATCGTTAGGTCAACTGTACGCCTTTGACAATTGGTTAGGTTAGGTCGTTATATTTTCGTTACATAGCCCTATAAAGCTAACTAAAGAAGGCTGGGGGCCCTGATCATCAGGTGATCCAAAATGTCTAATCTTCTAATTTTTTTTTACAGATAAGATAGTGCAATGGCTTCAAATAAAGAAATTTCATACAAAAATAGGTTGAAAATTATTGTTCGCCATGAAGAAGGCAACACTCAAAGACAAATAGCTGCTAAAGCTGGAGTATCATTGTCTACTGTTTCCAAAACACTTTCTCACCACTCACAAACTGGGGATGTGAAGAACAAAACAAGTTGAGGATGGAAGCGAAACACATCTAAAAAGGATGATGAGTCTATGATAATGATGAGCAAGCGTAATAGAAAGAAGATTGGTGGGTGGGGAAGGGGAATGAAGGAGTGTGGAGGTTGGTTGTGTAATGTCTATTTTTGGTTTAAATTCACTAGTATATAAAAAGTTGTATTATGGTAGCTGTTCATATAGACGTGCAGTAATCATAATGGAACCTTATTACTGTATAAGACTAATAAACTACACGGAGTTCAACGTTGTTCACGATCATATTAATTGTTTATCTTTATGAACACAGACATTACATTATAATTACCTGTATGTCAATGACTGTACACTCAATTGTCCTTTAGATATATATGTCTGTGTTATATATTGTTGGACTCGGTTGTTCCCCCTCCACCCCACCTTCCCCCAGTTGGGGTACCTTGACTATCACTGCGGCGTTTCCACATGTACGGAGTCGCCTGTGAGGCGAGGAACATTACACATGCGGGCAACTGAACATATGTTCTATGAAAGAGATTTATAGTCATTTCATTACATCTGAAAAGTATTACATACGAGTATACATTATATATTCATTCTGAATTAACGTCATGATAATACTGATATTATTATTATTATTAGAATAATTTAGAATATATACATATATATATATATATATACACACACACCTTTGTTTTGCTTTCGTCCGAACTGTTCATCGTGAACGAAGGTTAAGCGTGTTGCCTCACCTTAAACCTACAGCTTAACGTGGAATCCGAACCACGACCCACAAAGAAATCAGAAATTACAAAGTCCTCACCTGGACTCGACATCACGACCTCCAGATCATCAGCGTCAAAACCACTTGGCCAACCAAGGTACCCATTTATCTACCAGCCTATTTTTTATGGAAGGATAAACAGCTTCGCGCCGCCTGCTCTTGCCAGGAATCGAACTCGGGACCAGTGGATTCGTAGTCAACGATTGTAACCATTACACCACCGACGCCCATATGTTAACCCCTCCGTCTATGGCCTTGGTCGGTTCGAAGTTGACGGGGGTTCTCGTTAGGTGGCAGCAACGGATTTGTTACTCTGGAGTAGCTGGTACCGTATAGGGAATCGCAGTAGTTTTCTTCTATACTACTCTCCGATTTCTTCTTGTAGTGGATTGGAGGATTCTGTGAAGCTGATTAAATTCTCTGAAGGTTCCCCGATTCTTCTTATAACGGATCGGGAAATTATTTGTCTCTATTTAAGACTAAGTTCTCTGAAGAGAGCAAGGCTCGAAGGAGAAGATAAAGACTTTTTCTTACGGTAATTTACTGCTAAAATGTTACAGGTAGTGCTCAGCTTCTAAGTTAGATAAGTCTACTCAGAATGAACATTGGAGAAATTTTATGGGCTTTTATATTGAATTTTTTTACTGACATCATTATTATTTAATGCTGATCTGTTTTTGTTTTTTATTCTCAATAGGCTGATTTGCTTTGCAAAACATTTAAAGACAAAACAAATATTTTTGCTGTATCAATGTCTACACTGCTCAGCAAGAGGAAACCATATCTTTATTTTAAACCGCATATTGACAGATCTGATGTTATCATGATCTGCCGAGTTAACTAAAAATGAAAAATGAAATATGCCTTCCATCACGAATTACAATCAAACATGCACACGAGCAAAAATTAAATACTTAAGATTCAAAACGTTAAACAGGACATGACTTCATCTTTTACAACGAAGAGAGAATGTATACAAGAAATGAACATTGCAGAATTTAACAAGATTACTAAATCTAAAAAAATGATTAAGTAGTTTACAAAGAAATAATTTACCAATTATAAAACAGAAGGCAGGCAAATAAAAAATGTATCCAAACTTATGTCAGCGTTATACGATTTTGGACTTTATACTAAATGGTTAAGTAGTTTACAAAGAAATAATTCACCACTTATAAAGTAGAAAGCAAATAAAAAATATATCCAAACTTGTGTCAGCGTTATACGATTTTGGACTTCATACTAAATGATTAAATTGTTTAAAAAGGAATAATTCACCAATTATAAAATAGAATGCAAATAAAAAATTTATCCAAACTCGTGTAAGCGTTATGCGATTTTGGACTTTATATGTCAAAATGAATATATGAATAAGAACATAAGGATTATATAAATATACGAAGTATACGAATAAACATAAGATTTATACGTATGAATATAAGAATTATATAAATGTAGGAATTAGTCATTGTTCATTATTCATATTGTAACTATCAAAACTGACCATAAGCCACTCACGTATCTCTTCAAGGACAAGCTACTTGAAAGACGGTTGAGTTGTTGTTGTTGGTTAGCCGATCAGCCCACCCTGATCAAGCAAGCCGGCGGCACGCAAGTAACCGATCGCCCTCTCCGGAGTGGACCAGAGGTTCAGCGCACTAGTGATGTTGTGTTGTGTTCTATGTTGTGCTAGAGAGGACGGTTGAGTAGATGGGCTCTGTTGATTCAGGACTTTGCGACAAAAAAATAAATCGTATACAAACCGGGGAAACCAAGTTATTCCAGACAGATTGTCGAGACTCAAGCCCGACACTCAAGTGAATAAGAAACTCTTCCTGTGTTCGACTACGAATGTCTGCAATATTCCCAACAACAGGACCAACACACCCAGAACCTTCGGGCTCGCCTGGAACAAAAGGAACCATCGAAGGTAAAAGAACAGTACAACCTAAAAGATGGGCTCGTACATTTTAGGAACGAAGATGGAAACGACCTCGTGGGAATACCAAAGGATCTTGTAGATATAGCCATTGGACTTTGTCACGACTCACCTTTGTATGGCCATATGGGGCCGGATCATACTATCAAGAGTCTTTTGGAGCGATACCATTTTCCCGAAATGAACAAAAAGGTACATGAATACATCGCTGAATGCCCGTCTTGTTTAAAACAAAGACAACGTACCGTCCACAGCTCCCATGCATAAATATCCAGTATGTCAACGGCCCTGGCAAAGAAATGGCATGGACATACTGGGACCATTCCCCAAAACATCAAAGGGAAACCAGTACATCATTGTGTTTACGGACCACTTCTCGCGTTACAGCGAAATAGTTGCCATTCCAAACCAGACCTCGGAAACTGTGGCAAGAGCCCTCGTATAACGCTGACACAAGTTTGGTTACATTTTTCATTTGCTTTCTATTTTACAATTGGTGAATCATTTCTTTGTAAAACTACTTAACCATTTGGTATAAAGTCCAAAATCGTATAACGCTGACACAAGTTTGGATACATTTTTGATTTGCTTTTTATTTTGTAATTGGTGAATTATTTCTTTGTAAACTACTTAATCATTTTTTCAGATTTAGTAATCTTGTTAAATTCTGCAATGTTCATTTCTTGTATGCATTCTCTCTTCGTTGTAAAAGATGAAGTCATATCCTGTTTAACGTTTTGAATCTTAAGTATTTAATTTTTGCTCGTGTGCATGTTTGATTGTAATTCGTGATGAAAGGCATATTTCAATTTTCATTTTTAGTTAACTCGGCAGATCATGATAACATCAGATCTGTCAATATGCAGTTTAAAATAAGCATATGGTTTCCTCTTGCTTAGCAGTCTAGACATTGATACAGCAGAAATATTTGTTTTGTCTTTAAATGTTTTGCAAAGCAAATCAGGCTATTGAGAATAAAAAACAAAAACAGATCAGCATTAAATAATAATGATGTCAGTAAAAAAATTCAATATAAAAGCCCATAAAATTTCTCCAATGTTCATTCTGATTAGAATGATCTAACTTAGAAGCTGAGCATTACCTGTAACAATTTAGCAGTAAATTAAAAAGTCTTTATCTTCTCCTTCGAGCCTTATTCTCTTCAGAGAACTTAGTCTTAAATAGAGAAAAATAATTTCCCGATCCGTTATAAGAAGAATCGGGGAACCTTCAGAGAATTTAATCAGCTTCACAGAATCCTCCAATCCACTACAAGAAGAAATCGGAGAGTAGTATAGAAGAAAACTACTGCGATTCCCTATACGGTACCAGCTACTCTAGAGTAACAAATCCGTTGCTGCCACCTAACGAGAACCCCCGTCAACTTCGAACCGACCAAGATCATAGACGGAGGGGTTAACAACTGGCGACCTTGCCAGGATATATATATATATATATATATATATATATATATATTATATAAAGGCATTTGGGCCACCCAGGGCTGTTTCTAGCCATTAGGGGGTTCTAAGCAGTATACCCATTTGAGACCCCACCCCTCCATCCACCAACTCACGCCTTACTACATCACCTCAGCACACACATACACAAAATGGCTGCGTTAATAAAAACAATTATGAAACAATTTTAATGAAACATTTATGTCCAAAACAACAAATATGTACTTTCAGAAGACAAACAGAAAAAATACTCTTCATGAAATTCCTGAAAATTAGCTTATACATTATTTAGAATAAATGACACAGAACTATGTATAAAAAAATAATGCAATTATCAACTACCAAACAATTACTAACTCTACGATACAATCGTGTAATAGCTAACAGTTATACAGAAGTTTGTATCTTCAAAATTTTTGCCTCCTAGATTTTTTCTAGGCGAAATCATCAATAACATCATCATATGAAATCTCCCTGCCAACGTCCTGGTTGATGCTTATGATGCCAAGGCCACTGAAGCGATCCTGCCCCATTGATGATCTGAGGTAGTTCTTGATTAGCTTCACCTTAGAGAAGCTCCTCTCGGTGAGTGCAGGCAATTCTTAGTGCAACCCAGAGATTTTGGTATAGTTCCTCCAGTTGCTTCTGATGAATGAAGGAGAGAAGCTCCAATGCAGTCATGTTGTGTAAAGGTAAAGTCGGCAAGTCCTTAATTTCGAGGGCCAGTTCTCTTCCATCACTGTCAGAGTCAGCTCCAAAGCTTAGTATCTTAGAGAGCTTTTCACACTTGCAGGACAAGTCTTCCTTTGTTCATTGTGGTAAAGTTTAGGAGAACCCCAAATATGTCCCTCACATCATCTAATGTTTTGAATCTCACTTATTGACCCGATGGCACAATCCACCACCACAGTGAAAAATTTGACTTCCAGCCTCTTTAAGGCTTCTGTAAATGGTTCGTCAGGAGCTTCGTAAGCAAAGTGCTTTTTTGTGGATCTGAGCCTCTTCTCCTTCAGCACAGCCTCCACATTCATTTCCTCACATATGTCCCAAGCTACGACTTGTGCTGCAACAAAACCTGTGTTTCTGTAGCTGGTGAGTGAGTCTTTTGTTTTTGTGAGGAGGTTGACTGCCACATCAAACTGCATTGTAGGAGACTGCAGAAGTTTGCTCACATGGTTAACTGCATGAAGAATGTCATACCATACTACAGTGCAAATCTGAAAGCGATAAGACCCTACCTCCTCTGCAAGTGCTTGTGCTTCAGTCCTGGCTATGGCATCTGTGGCATTGTTTCTGACTTCCAACAGGGCCTCTCTGATGTTGTGACTCTGGTATCGCACAGCCTCAATGCTCTTAAGCCGGCTCTCCCACCTGGTTTCACTCCAAGACTTGAGTGTTATGTTCACGTGCTTCTTTAGGATTGTCCATCTCTGTGTAACTGCTGCAAAAAGGTTGTACAATTTTTGTACGTTTCCAAAGAAGCTGATGGCATCTGTGGAAGCTTTAGCTGCATCAGCCACTACAAGATTCAGTGTGTGAGCCCCACATGGAACATAGAGTGCACGACAGTTCTTCTCTAATAACCTTGCCTGAACACCTTTGTTCTTGCCCTTCATGTTTGCTCCGTTGTCATATGACTGTCCTCTGCAGTCATAAAAGTGAATATTCACTTCATCTAGTCTCTTCAGAATCAGAACTGATAAATCCAGGCCTGTACATTCTGAAGCCTCAAGAAAGCCCAAAAAGTATTCTTTTATTTCTGGTACTTCACCCATTTTAACAGTTCTGATAATAATCGACATCTGTTCTTGGTGGCTTGTGTCTGGAGTGCAGTCTAAAATGAGTGAGTAATATTTAGTTTGTTTTATTTCTGCAACAATGGCATCCAAGTTCTTCCCACTAATGGACCCAATGAGCTCATTTTGAATGATGTTTCCTAGGTAAGTTGAATGACTACATTGGCCACTTTGGACTCTGCTGATGTGTTGTTTCATCACTGGATCAAATTTGGCAAGCAGCTCAACCTCCTCCAAGAAGTTGCCATTGTCTCGATTGTACAATGTAGAGGAAGACCCCCTGAAAGCAAGGTTTCTCTCTGCCAGTGATTGGATTATACTTACAAGACGTGTGAGACCATCTCGCCAGCGTCTTCGCTCTACCTCCATTAATGACATTTCAGTTTGGTCAATGGTCCTCCCAGTTTTTAGCCGCAGTTCCAGATCCTTCCATGTTGCCATGTTATCTGCATGTTCTGAACTATTTTCATGGCCTTTCAGAAGCGAACCAACGTTTATGCAGTCTGAAAGTCCATCCGTAATTAGTTTGTACGACTTCCTTGAAAACAACTTGTAGCAGAATCAGTAAAGAGCATCATTCCGTCTAGAGTACATCAACCAGCTTCGCTTTATTTTTTCCCCATTAATTAATGTTCTGTACATGTAATGGTGATGAACCCTTCTACCGTCCTCTCTTTTAGGGAATGTGAAATCTGGACTGATTTGAAATGGTCCTCGAGACACCAGATCTGTCTTCAAGGCATCTATCTGACAGTACAACTGGCCAGTCATACGGATCAAGCGGTGGAGCAGATCTTGGTTTTTGTTGCTCAGTAGAAATGCCTGTGTGTGGTGTTTGAAGCTGAACAGAAGATGGGCCACTTGTTGGTTCATCAGGCTCTACTTCTACTGGTGTTTGAGGTTGCATTGAGGATGGTCCTGCTGTTGGCTCATGATGCTTATCAGTCTTTGCTGAGGATGGCTTTTCCAAATATTTCAGTAGTGCTCCTGAGAAGAACATATCATTACATATTCTGTTAATTTTTGCTAAAATACTCTTTCTTATCTTGTTTGATAATTGATCTGTGTGAACAGAATTTGAGGTGATGTGATCCATTAAATTTCACATTTCGAAATATTATAAATATTACAGAGACTAGCTTACTCTACACGATTCCTGAGCACTTGCCTGGCTTGATGGTCTACCTAACCTAGTTGCCTGAACTGTAATCATAAGAATATACAAGTGGCACATCTCACCTGTGCTACTGGAAAGCTTCTCCTCCTCTATTTTCTTCTTTTTCCGTTTTTCAGCTCCTGATGGATAATGTCGTTTCATTTTCCAAGATGCACGAAGTCACATCTAGTTAACCACAACTAATCTGCTAAATAATAATAATCATGATAATAATGATAATAATAATAATAATAATAATAATAATAATAATAATAATAATTGTTATAATTGTAACGTTAATGAAATACATTCAAATAATCAGACCATTTAGGTTTTAACCAACAAAATTCACATTATCTGAAAAAGATGAGAGAAGAATTAATAAACTTGAAAACATAACGAAAATAATCCTAGGTTTTAAAGTGTTACAAAATCTCTTAATAATTAGTAAATTAGTGAAATAATGTTTTACAATACTAGAAAAATTAAGCATTTAGGAAAGTATAAGCATATAGTAAGAATAAAGTTAAATAATGTAGAAATAAAATCTCACAATAGTTATTTACACATAACGACCAAAACGTTTCGTTTGTCTCCGTTTTATCACATTTGTCTCATACAAAAACTTTAATTAATACGACAATAATAATAATAATAATAATAACAATAATAACAATAATAACAATAATAATAATAATAATAACAATAATATTAATAATAACAATAATATTAATAATAACTTCAGCTATATTCCTATTCTTGCCCACTGAGCTATGACCTGGGAGCCTGTCTAGGGGCCCCCTAGTAGCAGCGGGCCCTAAGCGGCCGCTTAATCTGCTTATGCCAGGAAACGGCCCTGGGGCCACTCTAAATATTACTCACGCGGTTATCAGGGATTCACTTAACCGTAAAGTGAGTTAACCATGATTTACTAATTGTGACCAGTGCACTTATCCGTGATAATGACTGAGTTAACCGTGATTTGGCGCGGTCTTTACATCCGCGGTTCGCCTCCTGCCTCCCACCACAACACACCTCACTCAGTGCTTCTCCGCGCTTCATAGAGTATGTATGTACGCATGAGGCTTCGCATATCTTCACGTCTTGTATTGAGTACAAATTACTATGCTATGTGATGGCGCGCAAGTTGGGAGGCCAGTCAGTGGATGCGGGCAACAGCGACTGGTGTATGTCGAGTTAACCGTGAAATCGGGTTATCTGTGATCATGGATGGAGGATGATGGTGATAGATGACTGAGTAATATATATATATATATATATTTCTGTTTTTCGTCTGGCGCCATCTACAGTATGTATGCCGCCTTCTCTTTGTATCCATAAAATATTTATAATCACCGACAGTGGATGTGATGAATGAATATTCATCCCCACATAGAACGCGAGTCTCATTGCCTAATTGAAACCATTGTCCTTGATGTAATGAAGGAAAAGATGGAACATGGAATGATGAGTCATTACTAGCATTACTAATTCCAGGAATAATGACATGTTACTCTAAGCGTGTCTTTGGAATAACAGATTTAATTTGCGTGTATAATGAAGGGCAGGTTTGGTGTCAAAATTAATTGGCTAATAACGAAGATTATTGTTTTCTTTAATTAATTTCATATGTTCGTTCGTGGAAAATTTGTAATTAACAGTTTTAACTCATTATTTTTAAGTTTTCAATTAGGTACAGTATGAGATGTAATGATGAGAATATTTCAAATAACTTTAAAGTATAAACAGTATACATTCCGTTGCAAAAGTATTGTCCTCCATCCATGCATTAAACATAGAAACACGACAATTTCATAGATTTCAGTTCGCCAACGTCAGCCAGTTACCATGGAAACCAATGATAGAAAAGGTTTGTTTCTGGGAAAACTACACTAACGAGAAATAAAAAAGCCACTTGGTACCCGCATTGGTTTTGCGACCGCCCGAATTTGTCATTCTAACGAAGGTCAAGCTTGTTACTCCACCTTCGACCTACAGTTTAACGTGGAATCCGAACCACGCCCCACCAACAGCCCAGCGTCTTAACAAGTAGGCTAACCAGGGTACCCATTTATCTACCAACCAATTTGTTTATTGTGCGAGAGGATAAAGAGCTGGGGTTTGCTGCGCGCCGTCTGCCGTCATCTGGTCTCGACCCCGGGCCGATGGATTCGTAGTCAGCAACGCTAACCACTACATCACCGAGGCGCATACCAACATCTTTACTCCATTCATTTTGAGGAGAGAAAACTCCTCATCTTTAGTGGGAATTTGAAATATTTAGACGAAATGAAGATGAAGAATCATCGGATATATATTATGAATATATAAAGGTTTATGCATTCTTAAGTCTGTTCCATTCTGGTCTGATTTTAGTATTTTAAATTCAGAATACTAACAACAGTCCAGAATGGAACAGACTCAAGCATTGCTTGAATCTTTAATATATATTCATCAAACAAAATCGCAATAAAATAATGATGCGTCTTTAATGGTTTACTTTTACAGTAGTCCCATACCATTAGGGAGTCAGCGTCTGTAGCTCAGTGGGTAACACCGTTTCCCTATAAGCGAAGTGAAGATATTGGTGTTGGGGGGTTCGAATTCTTATGATGCTAGTAATAATAATACAGGAATTAAAGCAATGTGCGCGCTAGTAGGCCTGGGCGCTGAACCCTTTCCTAGCCCTCCTCACTGATTATTATTATACGATGAGGAGTGTTACTTCCTCGAAACGTATGGATTAAAGATGTTGGTATGTACGTTGACTTTATTTTCTCAATGGAAATCAATATTTACACATTGAAGGAAATGATTTATTTTGAAGAGAAGAGTATACTTTAAAAAACAAGGTAGACACTGTGACAATCATTTTATTATCATTATTTTTTTGAAAATCACTGGTCTCGTTATAATAATAATAATAATAATAATAATAATAATGATAATATAATAATAATAATAATATGTAGTGGTTTTTTAAAATGCACTTCCAAATGAATGACTTCCTTCGAAATGCATATGTTGGTTTCCATGGTAACTGGGTGATGGCTGGAATCTATGGAACTGTCACGTTTCTGCCTTTCTTTAACCCACAGAAGGAGGATAGGACAAATTTAATGAATGACAATATACTGTAGCTCATTAGAGTCATTAGACGTATATGAACCCAAACATTCAAAATTCTTCTTTAAAAAAATACTCTATATTTGTTTTATAAACTCTATAGGGTTTGAAAAAGAAAAAGATACATAAACTTAATTAACCAAACCAGTCACAGTGGGACCGTAATGTCCCATCCGAAATAATAAGATATGTATATTGTACTAAAATTTAACTTTTCTACAACTACTTCTACGTGTTTAGGTTAGGTTTGGTTTGGGTCTTTTCGGTTTGACGGCCTGTAATATATTTTAACATTACTTGTTTTTTATTGTTCAGTTTTAATCGAGGATTTCAAAAATAACATTCATGTTTTAGAGAAACAAATAGTGAGGCAGTTATATGCAATTTAACAAATTTAAAATATATATTTTTAAGCCGTATTGGGATCTTTTTGGTTTGACGGCCGGCGGAAAAAAACGAGTCATGGCTACGGAACCGTCAAATTCTAGACTCTACAACTGGTTAGGTTAACTGAATGCCCAGTTAGGTTAACAGAATGCCCAGTTAGGTTAACAGAATGCCCGGTTAGGTCAACTGTATGCCCTTGACGATTGGTTAGGTTAAGTCATGATATTTTCGTTAGTTTACTGTCAAAACAAACGAAAATATCATGACTTAACCTAACCAATCGTCATGAGCGTACAGTTGACCTAAAACTTTCAGGGATTTTGGAATCTTAATTAAAGCGTATATGATATTCTCTAAACTAAAATGTATAACTGGCTCACTATTTGTTTCTCTAAAACATGAATGCTATTTTTGAAATCCTCGATTAAAACTGGACAATAAAAAACAAGTAATGTTAAAAAATATTACAGGCCGTCAAACCGAAAAGATCCTTTGGTTTAGTTGTCGGTGAAAGAACTCAAAATGTGTGTAATGTAAGTGACTATTTACCAAAATATTTGGTTTAGAATAACGATAATTCTTATACATTTTGGCCTGAATAAAAAATATTCATGAACGAAAGGGTTAAAACTCCTACATCCTTTCTTCTATTAAAAATTTACTCAATTCACAATAAAGTCAATAAAACTGGAAACTACTTACCTAGAAATTAAATGAGCAATTACACTTTATTCCTTAATATTTAAAGAACAAAACACTTCACACACACACACACACACTTTAATATTTAGAAGTTATACAATATCATTAGATACACTAAAATATGTCCAGCACATCACTCTGAGTTTAGGGAACTACTTGAAATCTTGATTAAATTTCCAGTAAAAATTATTTTTTTGCTTTGGTACGATAACTTAAACCAAAGTAGCTTATCTTTACAACATATTTATCATCTTGTTTAACTTCATATTTTTATATTATCACTCTGTGTTCATTAATAAATTTTATATACTGTGTATATATAAGTTATATACATAATTAAAAAGTTAACATTTAATTGAGAAATTTTGTGTAATTTAAAGTATTAGAAGTTTGTAATAAAAAATATTTATGAGTTTTTCCGCCGGTTTACCATTATTTCATTTGGAGTAGGAGCAAGCACAGGATTACCAACCTAAACTTATAAAAAAGTTACTGATATTTCTTCGTGATAGATATATATTATATATATATATATATATACATTTAACTGCAAACACGCAGTATAATTAACGTAAAGAACGACGCTTGTATAGGAGATATTCCGCGCAAGACGAGAGAGAGAGAACGAAACAAATGAAAAAATGAGGTAACCACCCGGGAATCGAACCCGGGATCTTCCGATTGCCGGTCAGATGCGATAACCATTACACCATGGGCCTCACTCTTCCAAATGCCGTAATTCTTCTACATACTCGCAGAAGTATGCCCTTGGGGCATTGGTTTCTGCGAGTATGTAGAAGAATTACGGCATTTGGAAGAGTGAGGCCCATGGTGTAATGGTTATCGCATCTGACCAGCAATCGGAAGATCCCGGGTTCGATTCCCGGGTGGTTACCTCATTTTTTCATTTGTTTCGTTCTCTCTCTCTCGTCTTGCGCGGAATATCTCCTATACAAGCGTCGTTCTTTACGATATATATATATATATATATATTTTTTTCACCCTCGATCTCCGAATGGGTCGAATATGTACTGTATCAAATATGAGCATTTAGACTTAACCTTACAAAAATGTTTGGCGTTAGAGAGTTAAAATCTCTTCATACATATCCTAAATGAATCCAAGACAAAAAATCATTGGACAAAAACTCACTGGACAAAAACTCACTGGACAAAAACTCACTGGACAAAAACTCACTGGACAAAAAATCACTGGACAAAAACTTACTGGACAAAAACTCACCACTTAAATATAAAAACTCACCAGACAAATGTTTTTGAGAAATACATACACTCTAGTCTAAATCTTAAGATTTTAGACTCAATGTAGATAATTACTCTTCATCTTTTAAATTGTTCTGTTTTTAACCAAATCGGTATACTAATGTAGTTTTGGTCACTGATTTCAGAAATAACTTTCTTCTTTTGGAGAAATGAAAAACAAACATGTTAGAGAACTTTAAATAATTAATGTGTCTTTAACGAAAATATCATGACTTAACCTAATCAATCGCCAAGAGCGTACAGTTGACCTAACGAGTGGTTAGGTTAGGTCGTGATATTTTCGTTAGTTAGCCCTATAAAGCTGACTAAAGAAGGCTGGGGGCCCTGATCTTCAGGTGACCCCTCTGAAGTCATTCTTTGGATCACCTGAAGATCAGGGCCTCCAGCCTTCTTTAGTTAGCCTTATAAAGCTAACTAACGAAAATATCACGACCTAACCTAACCAATCGTTAGGTCAACTGTACGCCCTTGACTATTGGTTAGGTTAGGTGGTGATATTTTCGTTAGTTAGCCTTATAAAACTAACTAAAGAAGGCTGGGGGCCTGATCTAAAGTGATCCCATCCTTTTTTAACTTAAATAATTCTTCAATGTAATTTAAATTTACTGATTCCTTTTCACATATACAGATTAAATCAGTAATACAAATTAGCGTGTATCTATTAATTAATAAAAGTTGGCTTAACAGTTTTCCAACATTAAGAGTCGTTCTTTTAATTTAGAGTAAAATTACTTGACGAGAGCCAAAATTTAATCATAAAGGATTAGGTGCTCTTCCAATATGTGCTCTACCGCGAAACTGTGATCTACCATATTCCAATACGTGCTCTACCGTGAAGCTAGCCTTATAAGGCTAACTAACGAAAATATCATGACTTAACCTAACCAATCGTTAGGTCAACTATACGCCCTTGACGATTGGTTAGGTTAAGTCGTGATATTTTCGTTAGTTAGCCTGGAATATGGAATATTAGTTGGAATATGGTAGATCACAGTTTCGCGGTAGAGCACATATTGGAAGAGCACCAAGGATTAAAGCAAAGGATTAAATCAACGTTCATTGAAGAGCTTTTACCGGAAGCAGTTAAGCTTAAGTTTTGCAATATATGCCAAAAATACTTCGTAATGGCTTGGTTGAAACAGTATTATTCATAATTAGTCGACAAGAGACAAATAAAACCCATAAAGAAAATTAAATATTTGAAGTCTCAAACTTTCAGAAGCATAAACAGGACTGTCTTTATCATGAAAAAAAAGTCTTGATAAGGAAAGTTGTATTTACGTCGAAGCGTCACGATGTCTAATTGATTTAGTATCTATTATTTCATGCGCGAGATCGTGTGAGCGTGGTTATTTAAATTAAATAACACATTCTAAAGTGCATGATCAATATTCGTATATCAAATGCGTACATATTACCTCCGAGATCATCGAGTACAGTCTTATTGTTCCAAAGTAAAGTAAAATTACGTTGTTCTCCAGTGCTCTTTCCATCATTACAGCCAGATTTTTTGTCCAATTTCAGAGGAAATTTCTCGCGTAAAAATGCTTTGAGACTGTTCCTAGTGGCTAATGCACTCCATTTGGCAGATGCATTGAAGGTATTAGGTCTGAATGCAACAATATTTGTCTCGTTGTCTTTGGGCGTCTGTTTTCTTTCGTTTCTTTCTTTGTTTATTCCGGGGACATCACTGTTCTGTAAAATATCTTCCAAAATACGATCTTCAGCGAAGGGATAACGCATTGGAAGCTTAAGATGAACGGTTCCCACTCCTTTCTGGTACATTTTATGTATATTTACGGGCAATATTAATTCACTATGGAAATAATGAAGTAGGGCGTGTTACGTATAAGTTTTTGTATTTGTTTCATACGCTAATATATGTATACGGCAATGGGTTCCACACACTTTAAACATAATAAGGTATAGAAAATACTTCATTGAAAAACTAAGAATTATCACCCACACTAAAGAAAGAACTTTAACAAAGTCATCCACAGCTGAAGACTAAAGACGAAATGACGCCTGCTTGATGAAGTTATTGTTCCTCCTTCACGGTTCTAAATCATTCTTGCCCGATTAACTGTGATTAACATCGATATGCATTCCAAAAGCCCTATTGTTAAGAGTTAAATGGCTCGAAATTACAACAATGGTATCGTAAAACTGGAGATAATTTTGTAACAAGCTTTTAGCTCTTTGTCCCTTTGTCAAATTTAATTAAGCACCACATTTGTTTAGCTTTCTTAACCTATTATTCAGTGTTCACTCTCAGTGAGAACTAATTCATTTAAACTTAAAATTACATTGTTTTATTTTACTGAAATATCGATTTGAAAACTAGCTGAAATATTCCCTGAATATAAGAGAGTAAACGTAAATCATGATCAGTGTTTTAATGACTTTAATATTTAATGACTGAGTTTGTAAATTGATTAATTAAATTAAGGATAAGTATAATAAAAATAAACGATAGAATAACCTTTTCCAACCTAATTTGTATAATGAATTTATTCCATAATTGGTGTTTATAAACTTCGATAAACCCATTCTCTTATTATTTCTGTAGACCTCTTTTCGACAAATTCAAACAATCACAATGATTCTTCCTCGATAGCAAACAATTGTTCAATCATTTGCCTCCAATGGAAGCAATTACATTAACCTTTATTTACAGTTAATTTATAGTTTTTATTACAGTTGATAATTCTCCTTGTTTTATTGCTTCGCTTTTTCAATAAAGGAATAAATTGCCAGATTTAGACTTCAAACAAAATTCCATTAACTCATCGAAATATGTCTGATCTACAGTAATATTTAATAATACTTTAATATTAATAGA
Organism: Bathynomus jamesi; assembly: GCA_023014485.1. NCBI lineage: Eukaryota > Metazoa > Arthropoda > Malacostraca > Isopoda > Cirolanidae > Bathynomus > Bathynomus jamesi. Next base: position 200,289 of record JAJOZX010005064.1, on the reverse strand, counting down.
TTTTACTTTACCATATTTTATGACATATCATCAAAGATTGAAAGTTTTTAAAGATACATTATGTAAGGAATCATATTTCAAACTATTTTAGATTTTTTCGCTTGGCTTCTCTGTGAACAACTTGTTCTTAATTTGATATATATATATATATAATATATATATATATATATATATACATACTGTGTATATATGTATATGTATATGTATACATACATACATACTGTGTGTGTGTGATATATATATATAATAAATCCACATAACTTGGCGAAACTGAGTCATTATTTTTTTTAACTCTTACGAGTACTCTGAAATTCACCTGAAATTCATTTCTCCCAAGAATATTTTTTTATGCTGGGTTCCAGCAAGATTCTATTTGCTACGAAATATACTGTATATCATTAATGTCATCAAAGGTCTCCTCATCATGCTGTGCTGGGTGGGCTCGGTGGGCGTATGTAATTATAACATGACTTTCGTGTACTATAATGAGGTCAAACTTCGTAAAAAGAATACCAAATATACAGAAATAAATAGATCATATATTCCTCTATCATTACTTTGAAACGATTCTCCACAAAATTTGAAATACTTCGATAGCTAAGGTAATTTTATTATAATGGAACCAAGGTTAATTGAATGGGTGAAGTTCAAACAATAATAATAATGATAATAATAATAATGATCATTGAAAAGGGCCAGAAACTGGCACAGCGCTCAGGCCATCTAATGCGGGTTAATGCCTTAACTCCTGGATTATTATTAAGCAGTCCCATCGGGAGTCGCAGCAAGTTCAAAGATAAGGTAACAAACGACTTCATTATATGTTGCAGGAGTAATTTACTAACAGATGGGCGACATTTCTACGACAGTAACATGGATGCACTTCTTTTTATTAGAAATAAATTTATTTTATTCTCTTAAAGTAGTTACATCGAACTTAAAAACAAACACTACATAATTTATAAACTATGTGAGAGAGTAGTCCATAATCATATGCTTACTACCCAACTACGCAATATATTAATGTATTATTTGCATTAAAATATACCCTCTCTCTCTCTCTCTCTCTCTCTCTCTCTCTTTATATATATATATATATATATATATATATATATATATATATATATATATATATAAATAAATTATATTTATATATATATATATATATATATACACACATATATATGTGTATATATATATATATATATACACACACACATATATATATATATATATATATATACTAGGGGCACTCAATATATTTTGCCCCACCCTTTTTTCTTAGCTAATAGGCTAATAGGCTATGAGGTTGAAATGTCTTTTGGGCCGTAAGTTTGAACTTTCTGCGCTTCTAGAGAGATCGAAGTGTTGAGAGGAAAGATCGTTAGTGGTGAGATCATTCGACTGTACCGTCATAGGCAAGGTTTAAAGCCTTGGCATGAACTTCCAAAGCCAAGAAAAACTCAACTTAACATCGATGACAGAATGTGGTTTGCCCATTATCTTGAAGATTGGGATGTGGATGATTTCATGCATTTAGCTGTCTCCGATGAAATTTTTGTTTACGTAACACGTCGGCCTAACTACCAAAATGATCGAGTGTGGGCCACAACACCAGATGAAATCGATGACAATGAACATTATCGCGAATTATTAAAAAGTCCAGACTGTGTTGGTGTGTTTGTTTTGTTCACTGCAAAGAAGCTCATGTGGGTGCTGAAGCCAAATGGTTGGAGTTGGGATGGACAGTATTTTCGTGATATTATTCTATCCCAGCATGTCATTCCTTTCCTAAGAAACCCAAACAATGTTATGGATGTCGATCAGGTCACACTTTTGCACGATAAGGCCCCCTGCTTTAAGGCATTAGCCACTCAACAGTTGTTGCGGAACCATGAGATCGATTTCTTTGGAAATGAAGAATGGCCAGGAAATTCTCCTGACCTGAACGTCTGTGAACACATTGGATCAGTTATAAAGGACAAGGTTGACTGTCTCTTGTTTCAAGAACCTGCAGCAAATCGATTTTCGAAGGATACAATGATGCAACACATTGAAACTGTTTCAGCAAATTTGCGTAACGATCAAGATCTATTCACGTCACTTTTGGCAAGCTACCCAAAGCGAATTCAGGCTGTCTTGGAAGCCAATGGCGGGAACACCAAGTTTTAATTGTTTCTCATTAAATGCAGGATTAAATTCTCTTTTGTAAGGTATGTTTAGTTTTACTGTACCTCTAATGGTTTAGGCCATGGGCGGGGGGGCTAAGGTTTATTGGAGCCCCGTACACGTTTAATGTATGTACGTGCATCTGAAATCCATATACACGTTTAATATATGTACGCACAAATACATACTTATACACTGCGTTCCAAATTATTAAGCAGATTACATTTTCTCCAATGTTTTCAAAACATTTCCCCGATTTCAATGAAATTTGTAGCAAATAATCACTATATATAGCAGCATTGATGGTACTCATTTCGATAAAATATTTTGATAATTAAAATAATTATCTCATTTTATTGAAAAATATGTAAAATATTGTGTTCCGAATTATACTAGGGAACAACATTTTTGTTTCTTGAAAACTATTTGGTGTTTCTTATAGAACTTTTGATGCTGATTCCAAATATGGTTTCAGAGGTTTTCTATCACCCATAGTTTTCGAGAAAATAATATTTCCATTTACTCAGAGTTTTCCCAAAATATTAGTTAAAATTAAGTGTACTAATTTAATTTTACTTTCTTTTTTTTCCAGGTTAACTATATTTAATAGTATTTTTTGCATTAAAAAATATAGCTATTTAAACAAACAGATTTTTAATAAAAAGAAAAATTTTTTTCAAGTTTTGCTCAAATTTAAAAAATTTTCATAATAGAAAAAATTGGTTTTTCATTCCAAAATGTTTTCGTGATTTCAATAATTTTCCCCCAGCATGAATCGAAACTGTATTAATCCCAGAGAGACATTTTGCTACGTATGTGGAGAACTGCCCATAATGGCACAGAGGAAGACGATGACCCCACTCGTGAAGAAGGCTTACGAACTTTATTTTGGATGTAAGGTAGGCGACCAAGACAAATCCTGGGCACCTCATATCTCATGCATTTCCTGTGCCGTCACTCTTAGGGGTTGGATTAAAGGTACCCGCAAATCTATGCCATTTGCCATACCAATGATTTGGAGAGAGCCCAAGGATCACCTAACGGATTGCTATTTTTGTATGACTAACGTTTCAGGATTCTCTGCTAAAAATAAACATAAAATTCAATACCCAAATCTTGCATCTGCCATGAGACCAGTACTACATGACGATGATAACCCAATTCCAACTCCCCCAAAGTCATGGACACTGGATGAAGAGTCTGAAGTTGAACCAATGGAAATTGATGACACTAAAGATACAGACTTTCAGCAACCTGAATCAAATAAATCACGTATGATAACGCAGGTTATGCTGAATGATCTCGTGAGAGATTTGGACCTTCCGAAAAAGAAAGCGGAATTATTGGGCTCCAGGTTACGTGAATGGAATTTGCTGGCAAAAGATACAAGCATATCGGCGTTCCGCACTCGCCAAAAATCTGATGCAGTATTTCTCCTCGTCAGGTGGTTTATGCTACTGTAATAATGTAAATGGACTGCTGTTAGCTCTCGGTCATGAGCACAAATCTGAAGATTGGCGTTTATTTATTGACTCTTCGAAGCTAAGCCTCAAGGTTGTACTATTTCACAATGGAAATAAATACCCTTCCATTCCTGTAGGGCACGCTGTCCACATGAAGGAATCTTACGAAAATATGAAACTCATCCTTCAGCAGATTAATTATGACCAGTTTCGTTGGTATATATGTGGGGATTTAAAAGTCGTCGCGCTTATTCTGGGAATGCAGCTCGGTTATACAAAGTTCTGCTGCTTCCTTTGTGAATGGGACAGCACAGCCAGAGATTCGCATTATTTTGTAAAGGATTGGCCACTTCGTCAAAAATGTATCCCAGGACTGAAGAATGTGTCTCATGAACCCTTAGTTGTCCCCAAAAAAATATACTTACCGCCACTTCACATCAAACATGGCATCATGTAAAATTTTGTCAAAGCAATGAACAAGGAAGATGAGGCATTCAAATATTTGAAGAAAAAGAAAAAGTTTTCACGACTTAGCGATGCAAAGATAAAAGAAGGGATCTTTGTTGGTCCCCAAATCAGAGAGCTCATGAAAGATCAAAAGTTTGATGATGCCTTGAGAGGAAAAGAAAAAGTGGCATGGGAGGCCATGAAGAATGTTGTCACAAATTTTCTAGGGAACATCAAAGCCTCTAACTATGAAAAAATAGTGCATGACATGATTGAAGCATATAGGTTATTCTGATGTAATATGTCACTAAAAATCAATTTCTTGCACTCCCATTTAGATTTCTTCCCTGAAAAACTCGGCGACGTAAGCGATGAGCATGGAGAAAGGTTCCACCAAGATACAGGGTGTACATAAAGTCAGGATCTATTTTTGTGAAGCACTTGGAAATTATATGGAATTCAATCATAAAATGATAAAGTGGTAACATTTATTAAATAATTAAGAGTAGGATTCGACGTGACGCCCATCAGTATCCCTGCACAGCTCAAATCGTTCCGCAGCATTTCTAAACACATTCTGGAGCATTTGCGGGGTTATGTTATCTGCAGCAGTTCGTATACGTGTACGTAAGTTTTCAAGACTCGTAATCTTCGTCTGATAGACGTGCGATTTGATAAAGCCCCATGCAAAGAAATCTAAAGGGGTTAAATCTGGTGATCTCACTGGCCAAGGTTTGTTGCTTCCGCGTCCGATCCAGCGATTTGGAAAACGTCCATTTAGATAACCTTGAACAATTTTGGCATAGTGACAAGGAGCACCATCATGTTGATAGACGACGGGGATAGGATTGTTAGTACCGTCGTCTATCAACATGATGGTGCTCCTTGTCACTATGCCAAAATTGTTCAGGATTATCTAAATGGACGTTTTCCAAATCGCTGGATCGGATGCGGAAGCAACAGATTTTGGCCAGCGAGATCACCAGATTTAACCCCTTTAGATTTCTTTGCATGGGGCTTTATCAAATCGCACGTCTATCAGACGAAGCTTAGGAGTCTTGAAAACTTACGTACACGTATACGAACTGCTGCAGATAACATAACCCCGCAAATGCTCCAGAATGTGTTTAGAAATGCTGCGGAACGATTTGAGCTGTGCAGGGATACTGATGGGCGTCACGTCGAATCCTATTCTTAATTATTTAATAAATGTTACCACTTTATCATTTTATGATTGAATTCCATATAATTTCCAAGTGCTTCACAAAAATAGATCCTGACTTTATGTACACCCTGTATAGCTACTATGGAGAAACGCTACCAAGGGAGGTGGGATCTGGCAATGTTAGCTGATTACTGCTGGACATTGATGCGAGAAGCTCCTAATGAAAACTACAATAGAAAATCAGTGACAAAGAAGTTTTTGAGAAGAATATTTTAAATGCCAATCTGGCACTAATATAATTTTTATGAAGTATTTTTACTAACTTCTATACACTTTTTGAATAAATATTAAAATACAAATTTCTCAGTAACCTTGGGTGATAGAGAAATTCTACGGCTATATTCGGAATCAGCGGAGAAAATCCTATAAGACCGACCTGTTCACGTCCAAGAAACAAAAAAAAAGTTAAAATTTGTTCCCCAGTGTTATTAAGCAAGTATTATATTTACGGATCTAAATGGTGAAAATGGGTAAGAAGAAGGATTTAACACTAACTGAGAAAAGAAAAATAGTCAAGTTACTCGCTTTTCATTCATCGGTTAACAATACAGTATTAAAATCTGTTTTCACGTACTGACGCGCCCATTCAACACGCTACTTCTTGTACCTGGGTGTTAATGGTGACTGAGTCGTAGGTTTACACGTCTTGCCAATTGTCTGGAGGATTCCACATCGAGATGTTCTTGGTACATTACGTATGCCAGCCTGCTCAAAAACCTCTTTACTTGAGGACAATGGATGCTTTGCAATTTGCGCTTGATTACAGATATCTGCCGCCTTGTCACTTTTCTTATAGCTCCTTTATCACTTCGCTGCCTCAGTTTGGTACCCTCCGCTACAAACTTGTTTACAGTCCGATAAGCTCTGCCAAACTGCTTCGCAATTTCAATAGATTTTATATTTTCAGCGAGTAACTTGACTATTTTTCTTTTCTCAGTTAGTTTTAAATCCTTCTTCTTACCCATTTTCACCATTTAGATCCGTAAATAGAATATTTGCTTAACAATTCGGAACACAATATTTTACATATTTTTCAATAAAATGAGATAATTATTTTAATTATCAAAATATTTTTTCGAAATGAATACCATCAATGCTGCTATATATAGTGATTATTTGCTACAAATTTCATTGAAATCGGGGAAAAACTTTTGAAAACATTGGAGAAAATGTAATCTGCTTAATAATTTGGAACGTAGTGTATATAAACTTAAAAAATAATAGGGCAGAAGAATTCCAATACTTGGATAATATATATATATATATATATATATATATATATATATAGATGTGTGTGTGTGTGTGTATATATATATATATATATATATCAAAATATACGTGCTTTATGTTCTACTGCGCTTAATTAAAATACTAAACTCGCATGTGATCGATTCTACAGTTACATCCTCGTTGCTTTGTACTATGCAATAAATAGGATTTAACATTAATTCACCACTCAAAATACGCGGGTGTCTATATTCGATGTAAAGAGCTTTCAGCTCGTTTAACACTATTTTTGTACCCACTTTGCAATTGGGTGGCAAGTTATCACTCTCTTTAAACACGGATAGAATACATTCAAAGGCACGCACAAAGAGAGCATCATTTGCCACAACATCATTATTAAATTCAAGTTTATAAACACTTCTTTCCAAACGAGGGTTTATTCTTTCCAATCCGAGCTTTTCAACCGTGAATTCTTCTTCACAACGCATATTGGCAATTGAAATAATCTTCTAAGTCGTTCCGACAACTGTTTGTTAAATAAAGAAATAGCTCTTCAGGGTGAACATTGTAGGTGAGCTCAGCCCTGTACTACTCAAGTCGTCTGTACCAAAGTTTAAGATATTTTGAAGTCTATACCTTTTAAATAAGCCTCCAGTTCCAAGCCATTCTCGCCTTGTTCAATCCTACACTCGGTAAACCCGTCGAGCAGAGCTGTGTATGCGTATTCAAGAACCGTGTGAAAATAAAGCATATCGGCAACACGAGCGTCTAATATAGGCTTTAGCTTGCGGAAACGTCGATTTCAAACATTCTGTCGAGGATGAAGCGGTTTCGCATGGGGACAAGGACGTTATTATCAGACACATTCTTCCACATCAACCGTATATCAGTGCATGGCTGGTCGCGATTTATACACAACGTTCAAATAATGGCATATGAGGGTGTATCACTAATCTGCCCTCTTCTTGTGCCTACACCTGCAGGTATTTTATAACGATCCTCTCCCCACTTCTCAACTATCACGAAGATTATATTCATCTCCTCAGCACTTAAGTAAATAACATTCCGTTCACCAGAGTTTGTTTGTCTACAACTCGTTTCAAGTACAAAGTTAACAGCGCCGGTTTTACGCGTGAACACGCACTGACTTCGTCACGGACACATCGTATACGGCATTGAGGATACTGCTCAAAGGAAGCTCCATCGCTTTCTATTGTGAGGAATGTACGTCCAGTCAGGTTAAGCTCTGAGATGACTATGAGCAGCCAGTGCGCGGTTTGGCTCAGTGTGAGGTGTGGAGGGATGAATCACACGGGCGCGTCATACCAAGCGTTAGTGATTCATGCATGTGGTTTTTCCAACATGAAAGAATCATATGAATATTTGTATCCCATTATAACGGACATTCAGAATTTTTCCGATACATGAAGTAATAACGGCTTTAATGTGTTATCGAAACCATAAATCTTCGTTCATTTTTTCCTCATATTAACACTCCGGCGCTGTATTTGAGAGAAACATGTGCCCGTATCTGTCCGTTTTGCTTAGCAAGCGATACTCATCCTTAAACTCTATTAAAAACTCGCAGAAGCCTTTAGCCACAACCTCACTGCGAACCTCATCATGATATATATGAACGTAACGATAAAAATATTTTTAGCCTGTTCATGATAAGATTTATATTATCAGACGCAGGGTATGCGTACTCGGTGTGATGTAACATGACATAATACCGCTTGTCACTCCATTCATCAACAAGGCTCACTACCCATACCCGTTACTTCTCTTCTGCATGTGATGCTTCTTTCATTTCGCGGTGTATGTGTGCCTTTACGCAGTTTAGTCCTATGATGTAGTCTATTACATCGTTTGAGCCACGAAATCCCGCATTGCTCTCGCCAGAATATCCGTAAAGTATTTGGATATCCTGCTCCTCACGCTTCGCTCAGTTCGATATGGCCTTAAAAGCCTCAAAGGAAGGAGGACTAGGGATTCTTTGAGTGTTCACCACATCTGTAGACTTTATCGAATACCACTTCACGAATGTCGAGTACGTAATATCAAAGGTAGCCATCGCTATTTTCCGGCTACGTGAGATTTCTTCAAAATACACGTCTGAGCTCCACGGCTTGTTGAGGTCAACTGAGGACGCAGAGCAGAGATATGACCAAATAGTGGCAGGAGTCACATGATCCCTTTGATTGGGCATACAGTGGGCGGTGCTTAGCTTTTTTACTGCACACACACACACACACACACACACACACACACACACACCACAGGCGAAAATGAAACGCTAGTTGAAACAATTTATTTTAAATAAATGAACACATCGTCATCAAGTAATTAGTCTCTAATTCACGGTATATATTCAAATACACGTAATAAATAAACAAACATATCGTCAACAAGTAATTAGACATATTTATTTATATATATATATAACATTCAAGGGCCATGGTACCCAAAGGGTACGGTATCGTAGGTGCCAGGCACCTGGTAACGTTTCCTGTATGTGCTACGACACACTTTCGTCCCCGTAAGTTCCTTCACGGCCACCAATTTCTGTGTCGAAAATTATGGGTCCCTACAGTCAGTTGGGGTGGCTGGTCACCCTCATCTTCTAAGCTCACTAGCTCCTTCAGCGAATCAAAGTTAACAATCCGTCGGTTCGCCTGGTTAAGTATGATGCCTTTAGCTTTCACGATATATCTCACTTCCTTCCCCACCCTCACCCGCACCCCATAATTTTTGGACCTGTTGAAACAAAAGAATCAGCGCACTCACTATCTTCATACTCATCCTTGATCTCATCAGTCAGCTCTCAGAGGAATTCTCCAATAGGTGGCATGTAATCACCATCCCTGTCCGTGAATATCACACTATCTGTGTCTGCGTACAAAACCCTCCGCCCGAGAGAATGCAGTAGACCCCAAAGTTTGATGCGAGCATACGCTGTCGTGAAGCTGGCTACAGGTATGTTTGTAACACGTGATGTATCTGGAGCCAATTCGTTCCTGTTGTACTTTATTATGTACGTATTACCCTCATTCACGATCTCCATGACCTCTTTGTCGGGAGCGTTGGCATAATCCCACACCTCGTTATAACTTTGGGCTAGATGGACGTTCCCCTTGCCTGTATTCTGAGAAAATTTCCCCCAAAGACTATTTAGGCACAAATTTGCACTAAAGCGGTTGCCTGGGTTCTTTGCAATTTGGGACCGGTCAAGTTGTATTCCTTCACGATCGCGGTAGCGTTGAATGTACGCCGATTTTTCATTTTCGGTCTCAACTCCTCGCGGATACCCTGAGACTTCTACCTTATCCTTTAAGAAAGTGCTTATATATGGCGTGAAAAGGTTGGGTAGCTTCTGAAACCTCCACACCTCATATATCTTCAATATTCTGTAACCGTGGCGAACGGCTAGGGACAGCTCAGGACTTGTATATACACCTCTGATCTTCCGCTGGTTGGTTGTGTGATTACAGGCCCCATTGTTCTCCTCTGCGCACTTCACACACAGGGGAAACATGAGCTTGTGGTCTATAATGACGGGTAAGATCGGCATCCATAAGTCGCGAGGGGGGAAGCACATCTACGAAAGAAAGACCGAAATAGTTCTCGTTCAGATTAGATGAGAAATCTTCGATGGTGGGCAGTGCGGTCCTACCAGTTTTTCAGGTGCTCCAACGGGGTACCGATTATTCTTCATCACGTAGGGGTACAAAGAACAGAAGTCGTAGTAATAAAGTTTAACGCCCTCTGCAGTTGGAAAGTATAGTTTGAATGGGTTTGTACGCCCACTGAACAAGCTATCGCCGCATTTGAGAGGATCCAACTCCATTGAATGTTTGATGGTGTTTATTTCTTCTTCTGTTTCCATTCATGCATCATATTCGTGCTCCCACAAGACCTTGAGTGAATTGGGACCCTATTAGCTGATCGCGGGTGTGGGTCCATGCAAGACTGTCGGCAGGAGATCTACCATGGATATCTCCTACGACTCCACACTCAGGACGTGGGCATCCATGCCACCAGCAACCGTTAAAGGAATACGCAGTCTTCTCACCAGTGGCACGGTCTTTGGTTAGACCATCCACCCAAAAAACACGACCATTTACCTTAATGGGCACTTCCCCCGTGTTGCGAGCATGTTTTATGTATACACCAGTCTGTTGTTGTAGGTGTATGAGCCAGTAAATAGCCTTATGCCCATAACTGCGTGGGGTGTTTCTGTGAATGACGGCTAGTGTGTCTTTAGGCCTGAAATTGTTCTTGAACACCGTAAAGTACAATGAAACGATCGTGGATGCGACTTGTAGCGGATCGCAGTTGAAACGGTCTATGTATATCCTTCTAAAAGCCTGAAAACATACTCTACGCACGCGCACATCATTCAAGCAATAACGCTCACATTCATCCGCTATATTGTAAGGAATATCTTCATTAAAACTGTTGTAGTAGCGGTCAAAATCTTCACGCTCATTATCACTCATGTTAGCATAGTTAAAGTAATGTTTGGAGTGAGGTAGGCTTACGTAATTTAAAGTGTCGCTAGTGAGGAAAGTGTAAGGGAAATACCCTTTTGAAACTTCGCCGGCTACGCCCATCACCTTGGGTAGCTTGGCCAATTTACAAGGTGTGAATAATAAAGTGTCTTTAAACTGAACATTACGTCTTATTTGCATCTGTATAAATTTGTTTCCTCTTTTCAAGGGATCGCCTGTAAATCTTTCCGATGACTCTTGCTCAAGCAGTTCCTTATAAAGAAATTGTGTGTCAAATTTTGCGCCGTTATGGACAAGAATATATACAGTAATTTTTTTGAACTTGTATGCTAACCTTGACACTATAGGACAAAGAGTTTCACGGGGTTGTCGTGTGCGATCGTTTTAAAAACGTTTGTTCGTTTACCACATTTGTGACACTCATCCCACTCGACTTCCATGCACTCATCGCAGATAGTCTGGCTTACAAGTAGATGTGGGATAACCTCTTTGGTTTCAGCATCCCTATATGTTTCTATATCGTAGTACACAGTAATACAAGGTTTAATTTTAGGCTTAGTATCTTTCATATAACATACATGCTTTATACTATCTGCCTTATATTTCTTATGGCATGTAGAATCAGGCCCTCTCAGAGGTCCAGAGAGGCCCGGGGCCCCTTCCAGCTTTTGAGGCCCATAGCTAAACCTATTTATTACTTTCACTGCAAAACATTATATTCAAAGCTGAAAGTTTCTAAATTTGAGGCCCCCCTCCTCCTAGCCCCACCTCTGATAGGCCCTGTGTAGAACAGTGAATTTCATCACACTTATGCGTGAATTTCCCCCAATTATTCATCATAAGAAACATACCACATTCACAGATTCTCATTTTCCTGCAAGTGCCAATTGACTTCTGGAGCTCAAAGCATTTATTATTGAAAAATGTACGTCTACACACATTACAGTCCCTCTTCTCAGCTTCAACTACACGACTTTCACATTTGGAGTTTTTACACTGATTACGTACCATGTGGCAATCCTTACAATGTTTCACTATATCCGCAAACTCGAGACATCCCTTACAGAAATCATGATGCCTTCCATATTTTCGACTTTTATCATACCTCGATTAAAGAGCCCTTATATTACGGATGGAGAGATACGTTGTCCCTGGCAGCCCTAAAATAAGTAGGGGTCTTGTACGGTCTCTCACACTGCTTTTAAAAACATACACAGTCCTACGACGATCATCCATTCCAAATACAACTATACGAACATTCATTTCCTGCTCTACCCTTCTCAGCTCTTCAGGGTTCATATCACAGTCATACTCAAGCTTGCAATCTGAAGCCAGTTTACGAGCTCGCTGCACATCCGTACGCAACCAGATATTATACGCGATTGTATTTAGCACAGTAAACATATGGGCCAAGACCATTGCTATAAAGCCGCAACCACGCTCGGAGTTTATATGCCGTCTGTAAATAGCCTAAGAATTGAAGTTAAGAGCATATGGTGTGGCCGTATGCCCCGTAACACGGAATACCTGATTAATATCTATTGTGAAGTTGTCCATGTTGAAGGTTGTACTACTTTGAGAGGCTTGCATTATATGTCCCAAAATATATTCTATATCTACAGCGGCCAAGCGCCTGTATGGTATTCATCTACATCCACATCTACATCTACATCCACATCATCTGAGCCGAACCGAAAGGACAGCCTCGTCCTAACTTCACGTTCCTCGCTGTTCTGAAGGGCAAACTCCACAATACGTTCAACTACGCGCCGCAGTCCATGTTTAGCACCATTGCTATAGATGATTCCAGGGTCGACCCTGACTACGTACCGATTTCTAGTCAGGGTAGGGGTGCGGGTGGTGGTGCGCACCAGCTCGAATGTTATGCTACTCTCCACAGAACAAGATTCTGCCGCTGTGGAGGGTACGACCAGAATTGAACAGGAATAAGGGGACACAGTTTTATTTGTAGGAGGAGCTAATGTGGGGGTGTGTCATAAGACATAGAGGGCTGGGACTCTATTACTGGGGGTCTAACAACCGGCGCACTCCTGGTGTGCTTTATACCTAACGTGGAAGTCGAATCATCATCAACTTCATCATGTCCCCGGTTTCTCCTCGAATTTTCGCGTGGGGGTGCTACAGGTGTCGCTGGTGGGGGTTCTCTATTGGGGGTGGAACCTGTCGCCACAACTACACTGTCATCGGAATCATCTGTAATATCGATGATGGGGACATGTTGCTGGTACAGTACCTCATCCTCATTCATGGATAAAACTGTGTTTATGTTTAAAATCATTAAAGATAAGAGGGAGATGTTCTCAAAATTTGTGCATAAAGTCATATGGTGCTATTCGACATACCAGTCAGTATTCAACGAGTACCAAGATGATATTTTGTTCCACAAAGGTGTATATGACGTTAATTCGTTAAAGGAAATGAATTTACGATCATTGTAATTGACGATCTCGTGTTAGAAATGGGTAAAACGTTTGCCGAGACATTTACAGCGTTCTCCCACCATCTTAACATAAGCGTATTCTTCATCAATCAGAATCTATTTTTCAAAAATAGATACATGCGCGATGTGTCGTTAAATACACAATATCTAGTCTTATTCGCACATCGTAGAGATGTGTCACAAATTGGGGTATTAGCCAATCAAATATTCCCGAATCAGCGTAAGGAGTTTTTGGAAGTTTATTAAGAAGCTACAAGTCAACGTTACGGATATTTGCTTTGTGACCTTCACCCGCGAAACACGTTTAGGGTGCTTCTAAGAACGAATATATTTCCAAACGAGCCTGAAACGGTGTATATTCCAGAATGACAAAGAGGCTGAAGAAATACCGTGAATTAAATAAAAATCTATCATCGACTGCCCCAGGCATTGCAGCAGCTGTTTGTTAAAAATATTGACTCCGACTTTTTAACATGCATCTGTGAAATCTGTCTTAACGTTATAAAATGTAATGTACCAATGAATCCCCCTCAGAAGGCTCGCCTACGCCGTTACAAAAACATAATACGAACACTCTCGTAAAAGTCAAACTGTGGTGAAGAAAAAGCGAATTATTGTAAAAAGGGGGGTTCATTCCTCCCCATCTTATTTTCAGTATTGGGGTCTTTACTGACTAGTTTAATATAATGAAGAAAGTAGTCGTGATTCCACACGAGGTGTATGCTTCACTACAAAGCTCAAAGAGTGCAGATACGGTTCTAGAACCCCGTAAAAGCAGGCTTAAAAGAATGGAAAGCGAATTGTTAGACCTTTTAAAGAGTGAAAAGTCACCTGACGAGAAAAGATTCTTATACCAAGAAGCTGTGCAGAATTTCTTCACGAGTACGAAAATTATAAGAATCAGGCAGAGGTCCCCGTAGTTATTAGACACAGCGCAGACGACGTTGAGCATGGAGGCATAGGACCTGGGGTCGAGGCTAGAGACGAGCAGTCAAAGAACAACGGAGCGATCCCACAACATATCGAGCATGTATTAAAAAGTAGTCTCCCACATACATTGAGGAATAAAGGTCTAAGGCTTTATAATCTATTGAGTGAGGATCCCATTATACAGTGGACCGATACAGGTGAGGTCATTGTTGAAAGAACAAAGGCACAGGGCTCGAATATCGTTGACATCGTCCATGATCGGTTGAGAAAGTGGGATTGGCTCTCACCATCAGGATGGAAGCATATTAAAGCAAAACTACAGGAAATAAATGTCCTCAAAATATTAATAGGTAATCTGAACAGGTTAAAAGACCTGGGACAACCCTCGTATGTACCACAACTAAGCATGCCTTCACCCCGATCGGTAGCATCTCTGAAGAGGAGAAAGAAGAGACCAAACAACAACGGTCATCCCTCCTCGCGTGCCTCTAAAATATGCATATGGCTAACATATGAAGAAAACGTTATTATTACATTTCTAGCCCAACCTCCTACGGCGGCGTTGATAGACTGTACAGAGGCGTTTATAATGAGGGAGTAGGGAAAAAAGATGTTGAGAGGTTTTGGGGGAGCAGGATGGTTATACACTTCATAAACCGGTGAGAAAAAGGTTTAAAACAGCCAAGACAACAGCAGCCTCGATTGATTCTATTTGGCAGGCGGATTTAATAGTCATGCAGAGATATTCAGTGATAATGGTGGCTACTGCTACATCTTATTCATAAAGATGTTTCTCTAGATATTTGTGGTTAATTCCCCTGAAAAATAAATCGCCTGAAACAGTTGCTAAAGCCATCAAAACGCTGATGTTGAAAGAAAACAGGATTCCTGGCTATTTTTGTAAGGACATGGGGAAAGAATTTATAGGCCGAGCTTTTCAGAAACATGTTGACAGAGTTTAATATCAGTTACTACACTAGCAATTCTATACATAAGGCATCTTTAGTTGAAAGAGTTCAACGTACCATAAAGGAACGGGGCAGGGACAATTCGACGTGGCCGACTCGATGCGACCCAACTCGATGTGGCCGACTCGATGTCAGGACAACTCGATGTCAAGCCAAGTCGATGCCAGGCCAAGTCGATTTCATTTTCTTTATATATTTAATGTAGGTTAACTGAATGCCCGGTTAGGTCAACTGTACGCCCTTGACGATTGGTTAGGTTAAGTTGTGATATTTTCGTTAAAACTAACGAAAATATCCCTTAGGGATATCACATCGAGTTGTCCTGACATCGAGTCGGCCACATCGAGTTGGGTCGCATCGAGTCGGCCACATCGAATCGTACCCAACCCAAAGGAACGTATGCATCGCTATTTCACACATAAAAACACATACAGATATACAGACATCCTGGATTCGCTGGCCAGGTTGAGCAAGGTTGGACACGTGAGATTTTTGAAGTTAGGGCTATGAGACCTAAAGACGAGATAATGCTGTAGTACGTTGAAGATTTGAATGGGGAAAAAATTGCAGAGGCTTTTACGGCGAGGAGCTGCAAAAAGTTACATTTAATTTAAGAAAAAACGTGTTTAAAATTGAAAAAAATTTTAGGCAGCAAAGGTTCAGGAAAGAGAAAGATGTGCCTGGTGAAATGTCTAGGTTACCCAGAAAGCTTCAACACCTATATAAAAGCTGATGCAGTAATGAAGCTTAAATAGTATGCATCATGGCGCCTCACCACTTCTACGTCACACTTCCGTCCTCTTGTTCTGTCTGTACATCCTGGCAACACCCTGGCCAACTTTGTAACAGAACTCCACGGGCCCATCGAATTGGGTCGTGAATCATATGAGGTAGGAATTTGCGAAATTCAATTGTCTACCAAATTTTTAAGTATTGATAATAAAGAATCCTTTTTTACGGTTCTCAGGAACCGTGATGAGTGTGAAAAGGCCGGTATAACTCGGGACGAGACCATGCGTGCCGCCCGGAGTGGGGAGGCACAGTACTACACTACAGTAGTAACACTAGACCGGGATCATTATGGCGCAGCCGAGGATGTTGTGAGAGACTTAAATGGTAGTTTGAAAATATCAAATCTTACGGATAATTTAGTATAGGAAATCGTAAACAGAGATACCCCGGCACATACTCTGACTCTAAAATCAGAGGCTAACAAAAATATTAAAGACGAAAGACTGTTCAAAATTAACCTAGGGCCGATATGGAGCAGCCCTCCAAAGAGATATCTTTCACGAAACACAACATGACGTGTGCAGCTTAATGTATCAGTTGAAATTGGAGAAATTGAACGATGGCTACCCTCCCCCAGACATGTGCTATATTTACAGTAATATCGTTCAGCATCAGTTTATTGGGGATACCCAGGCGCGCCTACTGCGTATCGCTCACATTCCTAACCAGAAGATGAAGGAGCTTAAACATTACATACGACATGCCCCATTACGTCACTGTCGCAACTAACCTACTAACCAATATCTCAATATATATAAGAATGATTGAGGGGAAAAGTTTTCCATTCGGTGACGGGAGCTTGACAGTGAAGCTCCACTTTCGTCGCACTTTGATATAATGACCCGAAGGTCTTTCACAGTCTATCGAGGGGTGAGATACCAGTGCGGGAGTGGGATTGGATCCATTTTTTCAACCATACTGCGTACGGCTGTCCCCTTGTTGAAGAGTGGTGCCAGATATCTTGGCAGGAAAGCGTTACAATCAGGTCTTAACACGGTAGAAGGCATAATGGTGGGGACTAAGCCTAAAGAAGCTCTAAAAAAACACTTAAAGCGTACACGGGACGAAATAATCAAAGATGCAAAGAGAAAAATGCGTGGTGGTGGGAAGAAGAAGAAGGGGCCTGTCCAGAAGAAGAGGGGTTACCAGCACGTGGCGTTAAACGTAAATGGACATAAAAAAGAAGTGTTCTAAGCGACCGAAACCTATGGTTGATCATTTTTTTAACTGATATAAGCTAAGGACATTGCTCTCATGACTCATAGGTTGTTTACTACTTGTCGAGAGAGGTGCCACTATTTATGGCTCGCCATGGCGCGTTTCATCCATCCGTGTAGTTCACAATGTTGTAAATCGGAGCTGTTCCTCTTTGACATGCCCCTAACTCAAGTTTCTATTGAGCACAGTAACTTTATTACAATTAATCCGTTAAACACCATTAGCTCACCGATTGCTCCTATAGAGTTCGTGATCTCTAGCTCAGGCCCTTACGTTTTTGATCTAAGCTGTATGCACATGTACGCTAAACTACGAATAGCACATTCAGATGGAACGGATTGCGAAGACAAATGCGTTGTATTATCAGAAACAAAGTTTCTACACTCCATATTCAGTCAGTGTGACGTGTATTTAAATCAGGTCAATGTCTCGGCAAGATCAACTTTTCAAAAGAAGCAAAGGACATCTTTTTAACTGCCGAAGGCTATTATCAAGCTAAAGATGAAAGCAGTGTGAATGACAAGTTTAAAATTCTAAAAAGAAGATATATGAATGTTTCGGGCGTCTACACACAGATTTCACGTTCCAGGAGAAGCTGCTTGTGAATGGGGTCGATATGAAAATAAAGCTCACTCGTACAAATCCTGAGATTTCTTTAAATCTGGTGGCTGACCAAGAAGAGAGCTCAAAGCCTGTGGTGATTCATGTTATGGAGACATCTCCGCGTGTACCGAGTGAAATTAAGCTCGGCTAAACAAATAGAAATTGAAAAGAATTTACTACACGCCACAGTAAAATACCCAATTAACAGAGTACAGATCAAATTATATACGGTGCCCTCTGGGCTAATATTGAAGCAGATAGAAAACGTCGCCCTTGGATCTCCACCTAAAAGGTTATTAATTGGAATGCAGGAACACGTTTCTCTGAATGGTAAATATAAAAAAGAACGCCTTTAATTTCGAAAATTTCAGCCTTAAGAATATAACCCTATACGTCAATGGAGTCGCCTTAAGGGGGTATTAGAAACGGATTATTCAACAGAAGCCGTGTTCCCGCTTTGCTCAAGAGCTTATTGTAATCTTGCCCATATTGCCGGCATTTGCAACTAATTAGGAATCGGCGTAACGCAGAAGGAATTCATCGAACAGGTTAACCTTTACCCGTTTGACATCACGCCTGACTTATCTGCTAGTATAAACACGCACATAAGTCCACAGCAGAGTGGAAACATGTCAGTCAGATTGGAGTTCGACAAGCCGCTAGACATCCCTATTAGTGTACTAGTATACCTCGAATCACAATCCCTAATAGAGATTGATAGGTTTAGAGGCGGAGTCACAGACTTTTAAAATGGATGCGAATACACTCCGGAGAATAATGAATAGTGACCGAATCACACGCTCCAAATTTATCGGTGTGTTTGCAAAGACTGAAACGCTGAACCTTCCAGCTACGAGACACTGCGGCGCACGTATTCTAAATATGGATGTTAACGGAGGCGAAGGGATTCATTGGCTAGCCGTTTATTTTAAAAATAAGGAGCGAATGTACTATTTTAATTCACTGGGGATCCATCCTTAGAATGACGCTATTATTGTAAAATTTCTCGAGCAATTGCACATTCCCCAAATTGTCTGGAACCCTCACCAATTCCAGGGCTACTATAGCAATACTTGCGGCATGTACTGCCTTTCCTTTCTCATGCATATGGCCCGCGGGAACAAAGTTAATTTTTTTTTTAAATTATTCGATTTGTGCGACACCAAATGGAATGATGAAATGGTATGCAACAACATAAAACACCGGTTCCCGTTTGTATGCACTGGGTTATTGTGTGAAGTTTTACGCGTATATATAATATATATAGACTATATATATATATATATAATATATATATATATATATATATATATATATATATATATATATATTATATGCTCTATGTATATATATATATATATATATATATATATGTATAATATTATATATATATATATATATATATATATATGTGTATATATATATATATATATATATCTCTATATAATACATATATACTAGGGGCATTCAATATATTTTTCCCCACCCGTTTTTCTTAGCTAAATAATAGGCCAGGGGGCTGAGATGTCTTTTGGGCCATAAGTTTGAACTTTCTGCGCTTGCTTCACAAAACCAAATTTTCCAGTTTGAACCTCCCCTCCTTGTATAAAACCGCTTTGAAACGCCTTTGTATAAAATCGATGGGTAACGCAATTTCGAAAATGGCGTCTGGCAGTGATGTGCGTCGTAAACAGAGAGCTGTTATCGAGTTCTTAACCGCAGAGAAGGAAACAGTTGGAAATATTCACAAACGTCTACAAAACGTTTACGGAGATGCTGTTGTTGATCGAAGCACAGTTGGACGCTGGTCTAAACGTGTGAGATCATCGGAGAGAAGGAGAGCCAGCCTCGATGATGAGCCACGCAGCGATCGCCCGGCATCAGCTGTGACATCTCACACTGTGCAACGTGCTAACAGCATCATTCGATCAAATCGGCGCGTCACATACAAGGAGCATCACTGGAGCTAGGAATTAGTGAAGGAAGTGTGAATACGATAATTCAGCAACTGGGATACTCAAAAGTGTGTTTACGGTTTGTTCCTCGCGAACTGACTGAAGATCACAAAGCCCAAAGAAAAGTAATTGCTTCTGAGTCGTTGGTTCAATACGAGACAGAAAGGGATGACTTCCTTTCACGAATTGTGACTGGGGATGAGATTTGGGTACACCACTTTGAACCTGAAACAAAACGTCAATCCGTGGAGTGGCATCACGCAGAGTCCCCAAGCAAGAAAAAGTTCAAAATGGCCCCTCTGCAGGAAACGTTATGGCCACCATCTTTTGGGACATGAAAGGGGTGATTCTGTTGGACATTATGAAGAAAGGGCAAACAATCAACTCAGAGGCATATATTGCTACCCTACAGAGACTCCAGAGACGTATAAAGCGAGTTCGACCGGAGAGAAAACTGGAAGACTTCCTTCTTTTGCACGATAACGCAAGACCACACAACAGTTTGCAAACAAGATAGGCCATCACAAAAATGCACTTGACTGTGTTACCCCACCCTCCATACAGCCCAGATCTGGCACCTTCAGACTTCCATTTGTTTGGGCCAATGAAGGATGTTATTCGTGGAAGAAAGTTTCAGAGTGACGATGAGGATGTTGAGGAAGTTAAGAGGTGGCTCCAGCAGAACCCAGCGGACTTTTACCAGCAAGGAATAAAGGCCCTTGTTCCGTGGTGGAGGAAAGCCGTAGAAAAGGATGGAGACTATGTGGAAAAATAAAAACTTGTTAAAAAGGTATGTAACTACTTGTGTAGAAAATTTCTGGAACTTACAAGGAAACTTGGAAAGAAAAAAAAAGGTGGGGCAAAATATACTGAGTGGCCCTCGTATATATATACACATAACTGTAGCTTCATCAATTGTAGCAATATTGTGTAAAATTATAAAATGTACCCAATAATATTAATTTGTGCAGCGTTTGAGGACAAGGCTTATGTTCTGTAGCTTATTTAAAAATGTAATGGATCTTAATTTTGGAAATAAATTAAGTTGGATATATATATATATATATAATATATATATATATATATAATGTATAAAACAATTGATACAAATGTCACTCCTATATGTGTGAGAAACATTGAAAATGTGATGTATACAGTAAACGCTATTATACAGGGTGTCCCAGAATTAACTATCTATTTCAATGAAATCGGACAAATTTTTTAAAAACACACTTTTATTTATGCTAAATTTTTTTCATAATTTTATTTTCATAATTTTTTCATTATCTGGTCCAATGAAAGGCCGTCTGAAGTCATAGAATGGCAAAGAGACTCTCCAAAAGTTAACGTGTGGCTTGGAATGACCAAATCCAAAATTTATGGCCCATTCTTCTTTGCGGAAGCAACTGTAACAGGTACCGTCTACCTTGATATGCTTCAGCAGTTTCTCGAACCACAGCTTCTTGATGATGGCATTCTTGATAATGTTGTGTTTCAACAAGAAGCATTGATCTTTTGGCGATAAACCTTTGTTTTTATGAAACCCCATGCAAAGAAATCCAGGGGTGTCAAATCCGGAGAACGCGGAGGCCAAGGTCGAGGTCCTCTACGTCCAATCCACCGATTCGGAAGGCGTCTGTTGAGGTATTCTCGAACAATTAGAGCATAATGACATGGTGCTCCATCTTGTTGAAACACAACATTATCAAGAATGCCATCATCAAGAAGCTGTGATTCGAGAAACTGCTGAAGCATATCAAGGTAGACGGTACCTGTTACAGTTGCTTCCGCAAAGAAGAATGGGCCATAAATTTTGGATTTGGTCATTCCAAGCCACACGTTAACTTTTGGAGAGTCTCTTTGCCATTCTATGACTTCAGACGGTCTTTCATTGGACCAGATAATGAAAAAATTATGAAAATAAAATTATGAAAAAAATTTAGAAATTTATACATTTTTAACACATATTAAACATGATAAACATAAATAAAAGTGTATTTTCAAAAAATTTGTCCGATTTCATTGAAATAGTTAATTCTGGGACACCCTGTATATTAATTTATAAAACATTCCTCATAGCTTTATCATTTAATAAAATGTAGAAAATACCAGAATTATTCTTATCCCGAAACACAAGAAAAAAGAAAAACCTCACATTACTCCTTCGACGACCTGGCATTCGTTGGATCGAGTGTCCACTAAAACTTCTAAATTCGTATTCAGATCACTGTCCATGACTTGCATTTCTTCAAAACTATTACGAAAAGTTTCTATAACACGAAAGAGCTTTTTCAGAAGTGAATTTTGAGTTTTAATGTACATATTCTCGGATTAAAATCTTGGCGACGATATTAGCGGTCGGAAGAGCCAAAATTTTACCTGTCGCCCATCCCAGGCATGCTGGTAAGTTTTGGTTCATTAATCCAGAGCTGGAATCAAAGCGCCAGATGCTTCATGAAATAATTTTCAGGTGTTCGGACGTCCGTCTTTCGCCAGCGCAATCTAAAAGTCCGTCGCTAAAACAGATGTTTTGAAATAGGGTATTACGAAAAATATTTTACAAATATATTTTGAAAAAGAGTGAATAGCGATTAAGTTCATAGATATGCATATTAAGATATTATATATATATATATATATAGTCGTATGAGCTTTTAATATTTGATTTTACAGGGTGATAATTGGAGAATATATATATATATATACACACACAGAATATCACTATGATGAATGGGAGTGCCGCTTCCATGCATGAATGCAGCTAGAAGAATTAACCTAACGAAGTCTCGCGAACACGACGGTACACGTAGGAACGCTATGTAAAAGGTTCCATGATTTTTTCTACTCAACATCTCATCAGGGAATGTATGTTTGTTTAAATTTATCTCATGAAAGACCGTGAAGCCAGGAACCCAAGGAGGAAAAAAATGATCCTTTTTTCTTTTTTGTGGGTCCAGCATGATCATCTATTCTCTCGCTTATATATATATATATATATATATATATATATATATATATATATATATATATATTTTTTTTTCCCTTAATAAAAACTAGTCCTAATTTAAATTCTATTTTGTTTAAAAATTATATTAATGTTTTTGGGTGCTCTTCCAATATGTGCTCTACCGCGAAAATTTACATTCCAATACGTGATCTACCTTAGATTATTCGGATTAGCAGCAGGTACGTTAGTTAGCCTTATAAGGCTAACTAACGAAAATATCACGACTTAACCTAACAATCGTCAAGGGCGTATAGTTGACCTAACGATTGGTTAGGTTAAGTCATGATTTTTCGTTAGTTAGCCTTATAAGGCTAGTTTCACGGTAGAGCACGTATTGGAATATGGTAGATCACAGTTTCGCGTTAGAGCACATATTGGAAGAGCACCGTTTTTTGTTATAGTTTAAAGATAGTTGTGCGGTAGTTATTCTAAGGACATGTGTATATTTGCTATTGGGATAGAACAGTTCTTCTTTACATGCATCTGCTTATATACGAAGTGTGTGTGTGTGTGTGTGTGTGTGCTTTTAACTCAAATTTTTTTCTTTTTCTTTGTGGGGCGAGCCTCTATTTCATTAATATATATATATATATATATATATATATATATATATATATATATATATATATATATATTATAATAGGTTGGCTTAATCTGGCTTAGAAGTCTTAATCCTTTCTAAACAAGCCAATTACGCCTTCTAAGCCAGATTAAGCCAACTGGCTGATTAAGACTTCTCAGTCAGATTAAGCCGACTGGTTGATTAAGACTTCTAAGCCAGATTAAGCCAACTGACTGATTATGACTTCTAAGCCAGATTAAGCCAACTGGCTGATTAAGACTTCTAGGCCAGCTGAGGCTGCCAAGAACTTTAGTTTGCGGTGAAATATGCCTGCGAAAACATCTCTCCTCCTTTCCTCTCTCTTAGGTTACCTTCCTAGGTTAGGGAACCCCTTTTGGGGTGAGGTCATTCTCGAGGACCAACCCTCTCTCCCCCACCTTCAAGCAGCTTGGGGGCTAAACAACATCCCCCTTGCTTGCATACGCCCCTCACCCCATGGGTGCCAACCTTTTTTATGCGACATTTGATCAACATTGCATTGGAATTTGCACTCTAACATTTTCAGGTCATACTACTCGCACAACCAACCGCATTATCGGGGCTATTCTTTATTAAGCGTGATTTAACAATATTATTTTACTTAAAGACTACATTGATACCAATTGCTTTAAGTAAAGTCGGAAGGTATTGAAAATTAACATGGTAAAGTAGGCTAAGGATATTTTTACGCTCAAATTCTTTTACAGTTACACTATCATAATACCTATTCTTGGCTTTCCTAAGACAGTTATCTAGAAATGAAATAGGATAACATAATTTAGTACCAATATTCATGATATTACATAACTCGGAATCTAAAAATTCAGGACTAACAACTCTCAATGCTCTGAGAACATAGCAGAGAAAATAGAAGATTTAATCGAGGGATGATGGTCACCATAAAAACGCACATAATGCATAATTATGCATTAATTATGCATAACAATAATTAAAAACAGAAATCAGATTTTTCACACCATGGTCTCACCCGTCACGTGCATCCAGCCACCCGAGAGAACGAAGAGAAAGAAAAGAAATCGTGTCGGCAGAGAGAGAGAGAGAGAGAGATTTTTCGGCGATAAAAACTATATATACAGTTTCAAAAAAAGATTGTCGAAAGAAATAGTTCCAAAATCCTGCAAAAACTACTAATTAGTAATTTTTGTGTATTATTTGAAATTTTATTTTTATAACAAACTTTCCTCAACGACTGAATTATTGTCACTGCATAAAATCGCAAGAACAAAAAATTAATTATATTTTTAAAATTTAAGATTAAAAATGGGCTAAAGTTTCGTAATTTACACACACACCCACACACACACACACACACACACACACATATATATATATAAACTACAAAAATTTCACCATTTTATTAAACCTCTCCTTCAGACTCGAACTCAGAAGTAATTCGCCTGCTACAGAGTAAAGTACTCTAAACGGACCAGTTATAAAGAACTAAACAAGGACAATATATAGTGGTTCCCTCCAGTTAAATTCATAATATCCTTTGGGAAATGAAATTCGTAGCAAAAAACGAGAAATTGCAAAACTAAACTAAATCAAATATAGCCAAAGATAAATTGAATTCGATGAAAACAAAATAGAATTACTCGCCGTTGGGATCCTACACTAAAAAAATAATAAAATAAAATAAAATAAATAAATGAAAAAGCACCTTATGAACTTCATTGTTTATTTTATAGTTTATTCTCTTCGTATAAGACATTTATAAAATACGAGAAACGAAGAAATAAAATTTCTTTTTTGGTGAAAGAAATATAAAATTGTTTCACCAAATACTCAAATTTACACATACAGTTTTTGTATTTCTCTCTCTCTCTCTCTCTCTCTCTCTCTCTCTCTCTCTCTCTCTTGCACACCCACACACACGTGGCTTCCGTGTGAAACCGCGATATTTTCACATTTTCAGTTGTGGATGGCGACATTTAACCTAATGTGAATGACCTAATTGCCCGATCTTAACCCAACCTTTATTTATACCCATTTCTTTTCATAAAGTTTAATGATTTTCAACAAAAAAGTCTGAATGTATGGCGACATCATTAAAGTCGTTATACACACGTTTATGACTCGATGAGATTCGTGGGTGTTCTGAAAACTGTCGCGAAGACAGAAGATAACCAAGCTCATGTACACACACACACACACACACACACACACACATCACGATGCATACATACAAAAACGTATATATATATATATATATATATATATATATATATATATATATATATATATATATATATATATATATATATATATATTACGAGATATTAATCTTATAATTTCCATAATTAATTTGAATATTCTGTCCTTCAATGCCTCGTCTCCAGTGAAGCAAAATGTCTTCTAATAATTAATTAATAAATTAATAATCTACATTTGTTTATAACGGAAGATTTGTAAAAAAAAAAAAAAAAAGAAGAAAAAATAAATTTAAATCAATGTAATTGAAAAATCCAATTTCTTTCCGAATTCTCTATTATAAATACGCTCTTTAGCATTAATATGAGCACTTCCTTCTTATATACAAATTGGAATCTCAAAATTAAACTTATAAATAAATAAAAATACAATAATCTGAAATTAGTGAAGAAGCATCACTGAATCACATAATTCATTCAAAAATAATTTAACTTTTTTTTTCAAAACTAAAGTTTTAATAATTTGTGTTTTAATATGTGTTTTGTTCTTTTCAGATTTGTTGTTGCACCTATGGCACAGAAACTGACAATAAATGAACGGGTGGAGATAGTTTTAATGTGTGCCAGGCGTGGTAACATACACCGATCAGTTGCTACTGCTTTTAATGACAAACACCCTGAGAGGCCGCCAGTTGTTCAGGCATCAGTTCGAATACTGTTCACTCGCTTCAAAGAAACGGGAAGTGTTCATGATCGGCCGAGTAGTGGCCGGCCAAAAAGTTCAACCGATGCAGCAACATCACTAATGGTACTCAATCACCTCGAAAACAGCCCACGTAAGTCCTTAAGAAAGTTATCCCAGGAAACGGGTGTCTCCAGAAGATCCATTCACCGAATTCTTACAACAAATCGTTTCCACCCCTACAAAGTCCAACTCGTTCAGGAACTGCACGGTGACGACACAGACCGTCGTGTAGAGTTCTGCTAGTGGTTTCTACAACATCGACAGGCTTCAACGAAGGATCATGTTCAGCGACGAAGCGATATTTCACCTCAGCGGTCGTGTCAATAGGCACAATGCACGCTATTGGGCCAGTGAGAACCCCCCCACTTGATGGAGGAAGGACATGTTCAATTCAATCCACGAATTATGGTGTAGACTGCGCTCTGTGGAGATCGGTTAATTGGTCCGTACTTTTTCGACGGCAATGTAACAGGTGAAATATATCTGCATATGCTGCAAACATTTCTAATGCCAATACTAGACGACATTCCATTGGCAGAACGGGCGGAGATGTGGTTTCAGCAGGAGGGTGCACCACCACATTTCGCAACCATCGTCCAGAGCTCTTTAGATGAAACATTCCCAAGCAAGTGGATCGGACGGCGAGGGCCCATCGAATGGCCACCTAGGTCTCTAGACCTCACGCCTCTTGACTTTTTCTTATGAGGCCATCTCAAGTCAGTAGTCTTTGCTGATCGACCCGGAACCATACGTTCTCTAAAGGATAAAATCACATCTGAGTGTGTCAAAATCAGTAACAAGGTGTTAAGGAATGTTCAAACATCATGCATTCAACGCGTCAGAAAGTGTCTCCAAGTGGAAGGCCACCAATTCGAACATTTACTAATCGTAAAGACAAAAGCGAAACGATACCCATAATGCAAAGCGTAAACAACATGGCCGAGGGACGTTTGATGTTCTGAACAACGCAAAGTAATTTTGAAGTGGTACTAGAAATTCGAAAATGTGTGTGAAGTTCAAAGACAGTGGAGACGTGAATTTGCAACAGAACCTCCATCACGAAGAACAATTTCAAGAATTTGTGATAAATTTGAGACGTACGGTACTGTGCAAGACGTGTACAAGCAGCGATCTGGGAAACTCCGCTCATCAACGGGTCAAGAAAACTCTGCTATGGTGTTACAGCAATTCACACGATCACCACAAAAATCTGTAAGGCGATGTGCTCGTGAGACTGGAATCAGCAGGGCAAGTGTACGCCGCATTCTGAAAATAGCAAAGTGGAAATCTTATGTG
>JAJOZX010005064.1:125000-167500 GCA_023014485.1 Bathynomus jamesi | reverse complement strand
CGATACGTTTGCTTTATTCCAAACGGAGAACCAATCAGTTCAGTTTTTGTTTTCTGAACACTGCATAAGAACATTGTATTTACACAGGAAAAGGAAGTTGAAGATTCTTTTCCTTTCCTTGATGTTTTAGTCTCCAAATCTGGCTCGACAGTTTTAACTTCTACGTACCGGAAGTCTACGTTTACGGGCTTGGGTTTTAATTTCTATATTTTTTGCGACCTTAATTACAAACTAAATTCTGTTTGCACACTTGTCCATAGAGCTTATAATATTTGCTCGAACTTTGCTCTGCTACATAATGAGTTTGAATTTATCACTGATTATTTCTTTAAAAATGGTTTTCCACGGAATCTTGTAGGTGTTATTGGTAAGTTTCTTAATAATGTATATTCCCCTAAAATTGTTCCAACGTGTGATGTTCCTAAGAATTGTAAATATCATGTTTTACCTGATGTCTACCATTTTAACTCTTTGGTAAAAAAACAATTGTTAAATACTGAGGAAATTTTATTTTCACACTGATTTTAAGATAGCCTTTGTAAATAGTAATACCCTGGATTGTTATTTCCGATGTAAGGACGAAATGCACCCTGCAATGAGCTGTTCTGTCGTTTATTTGTTTACCTGTCCTGGGTGTTCCCAGGGGGAACTACGTTGGCAGTACAGTTCGTTCTTTGTGGGCGAGATTTTACTCCCATATGGGTATTAGTCATAGGACGGGGAAGGTTATTTTGAGAAAAGAACAGTCTGCTATCAGAAGTCATTCCATCAATTGTAAAACTGACGTTTCTATTGAAAATTTTAAAATTCTTAAATCATTAAAAATGCTCGTCCTCGCTTCGTATTTATGAATCTTTACGTATAAAGTCTAAACACTGATTCTGGCTGTTACCCCCTTTACATTAACTAGATCAACTACCTTCTAAATTTTCTCTGCGACCCTGTCTTCTTTTTGTTTCAGTTTCTTGTGGCTGTTCTTTGAATGCAGGTGTGTCGGTTTATTCTTGTAGTTTACCGTTTAACTTTTTACTTGTGAAGCTTTTTTAACAGTTTTATTTTTGAATGATTTTAGTTTTAGGTTTTACATCTATCATTCCTATATTTTTTGTGTCATTTATATATTTTACTTTTGATTTGATCTTGTTCTAGCCTGTTTCTAATTTGTATTTTCTATTTTGACTAATTTTAATTTGTACATTTGTTTATGTTTTAACTCTCGTCATTTATATCTTTTGTGTCATCTATTAATTTTAGCTCTCTATTAATTAGGCCTTGAAGATGGGTAGAGTTGCCCGAAACGTCGGCTGCAGCCAAATATAATGACTTTTTTGCACGACGTCTTCGTTTTTATCCTGAATATATATATATATATATAGAAACGACGTAAGTATAGAGGAGTGTTCTGCACACGAGGAAGAGAAATAACAAACAAATGAAAAATAAGGCACCCGCCCGGGAATCGAACCCAGGATCTTCCGATTGCCGGTCAGACGTGCTAACCACTACACTACGGAGCCACGATAGTCAGAAGTTGTAATTCTCCTACATAGGGCAGAAACCAATGCCTTGAGAGGGCACCCTCGCAAATCGTGAATATGTACATTTAACTGCAATGACCGCGCAGTATATTAACGTGGCTCCGTAGTGTAGTGGTTAGCACGTCTGACCGGCAATCGGAAGATCCTGGGTTCGATTCCCGGGCGGGTGCCTTATTTTTCATTTGTTTGTTATTTCTCTTCCTCGTGTGCAGAACACTCCTCTATACTTACGTCGTTTCTATACGTTAATATACTGCGCGGTCATTGCAGTTAAATGTACATATTCACGATTTGCGAGGGTGCCCTCTCAAGGCATTGGTTTCTGCCCTATGTAGGAGAATTACAACTTCTGACTATCGTGGCTCCGTAGTGTAGTGGTTAGCACGTCTGACCGGCAATCGGAAGATCCTGGGTTCGATTCCCGGGCGGTGCCTTATTTTTCATTTGTTTGTTATTTCTCTTCCTCGTGTGCAGAACACTCCTCTATACTTACGTCGTTTCTATACGTTAATATACTGCGCGGTCATTGCAGTTAAATATATATATATATATATATATATATATTGGTACTTACGTATTAACGGGGGGCCACCACATATTGATGATTGGTTAGGTTAAGTTGTAATATTTTCGTTAGTTGAAAATTTCTAATACATCATATTTTTTAAATAGCAATATTTTTAAAAATATTTACAATGATTTATATTTCAAATATTTACAATGATTAATACATGTTACACATTAGAAACATTTGTTTCTGGAGAATAAGCCTAAAAAAATTATTTTTTTTCAGAAAATTGTATAAAAAAATATTTTAAAAACTATTGCTATTTAAAAAATATGATGTATTAGAAATTTTCAACTAACGAAAATATTACAACTTAACCTAACCAATCATCATTATGTGGTGGGCCCCCGTTAATACGTAAGTACCTATATATATATATATATATATATATATATATATATATATATATATAGTAAGCGGCGGCAAGTCGTTACAGTACAAGAGTATCTTCATCAGAATCAGAGGTCCTCAGCTCAGTACCACAAGGAATAGTATCAGCTCCACCACTCTTTATAATCATGCTAACTGACATAGCTGAGGACGTTACCAGAGACAGCACAGTAACATCCTTTGCTGATGACACAAAGATCAGTAGAAAAATAAGAAACCCAGAAGATATAGGATAGTTACAAACCGACATGAACAGAATCAACAAGTGGACGGAAGACAACAATATGAAGTGTAACACAGAAATTTCAGCTGTTACGGTACGGAAAAAGAGAAGACCTAAAATCCATGGAATATTATACCCCAAATGGACAGGAAATTCAGAGAAATTCTAGAGCAAAAGATTTAGGGGTTGTAATGACTGATGATGCGAAATTTGAAACACAAAATAAGATAGCAGTAAACAGAGCAAAGAGAATAACGGGGCAGATATTGAGAACCTTTAACACTGAAACCTGAAAACACTGATCAAACCCAAATTGGAATACTGCTCGGTCATAACATCCCCACATAAAAAAGAAGACATTAGATAATTGGAAGGGATTCAGAGAAGCTTCACAGCCAAGATCAAGGGGTGCAAAGAACTAAATTACTGGGAAAGGTTACGCGAACTAAACCTATATTCACTGGAAAGGAGAAGAGAGAGGTACACCATTATTTACACTTAGAAAATAATAGAGAAACCAGTCCCTAATCTTACTCTGAACCCTGTAACTCCCCAAACAACGGTGGAAAGTAGAAAAGGAAGACTGTGTCGTGTTCCCAAATTAAAGGCGAGACAGGGAACATCCTTAACCCTGAAAGAAAATAGTTTTGTTGTGAGAGAACCAAAACTGTTTAATCAGCTGCCCAAAGACCTAAGAACACGAATGGTGTTGCAGTGGACATCTTGAAAAGAAGATTAGATTAGACGCCTGGCTCAGAACATTCCCCGATGAGCCGGGCGTACCTGGCTATGTGAGGTGGAGAGTACAAGAAACCAACTCACTACTTCACCAGGCTAACTCGAGAGGAGGGGCGACAAGCTTGACCTTCATGAAATGAGGAATCATCGTGCGGAACCTTTGAAATATATATATATATATGCGTACCCCACTTAACGTAGTAGATACGTTCCTGGAAAACACTACATTAAGCGAAGCACTTTTTCCCACTGAAATGTACGAGTAGGTATTATTGGAAGATACGTTCCCGACGTAAGATTTTCGGCCCTATAATGTAACACGCACATGGAAAATACACGTAGTCCTCGTCACTTAATCCACGTTTGCTAGCCATCTTGCAGGGTTTACAATAATGTAAAGGGTGAAATAATAGGTAATAATAATGAAATAATGAAGCCGCAAAACACTACCAACCAACGTAGTCAATGCTTGGGCAAACTGCATGTAAACAGACGCCTGTAAAGGGAGTGTACGCAGTACCCATGCTCATTGTGACGTAGATAGTCTTGGAAACTACGAGAGCGTCTACGTTACGTAGTGTCAATTTTTGGCAAATAATATACAGGGTGTGGCATATGTCTGGAGACATAGAAATAAATTAACATTTATGTTTTAATTGTTGTAATTTTTTTTCAGATGAGGGGGTGGGATATGAACCGGAGTTTAAGTGTTCACGAGCGAGTTGAATTAATTTTCATATATTCAAGGCCTGGAAATACCTTTCGGTCAACAGCAGATGACTTCAATAGAAAATATCCAGGTAGACATCCAGTTGCGCATGGAACAGTCGTGGAGTAGTACGTTTTAGAGAAACTGGCAGTGTTTGTGATCGTCCGAAAACTGGACGCCCCAAAACTACTACTGATGCTGGCACATCGCAAATGGTGGTTCAACATTTAGTTAATTAACAGTCCAAAGAAGTACTTACGTAAGTTAAGTCATGAAACTGGTGTCAGTATTCGGTCCATTGGATGAATGCTGAAGCAAAACAAATTTCATTTATATAAAGTGCAACTGGTTCAGGAACTTCACGGAGATGACGTTGTACTAACTTCCCGACTGTTCCATGCGTAATTGAATGTCTACCTGGATATTTTTATTGAAGTCATCTGCTGTTGACCAAAAAGTATTTCCAAGCCTTGCATATATGAAAATTAATTCAACTCGCTCGTAAATACTTAAACTCCGGTTCATATTCCCCTCGATCTGAAAAAAAAAATTACAACAATCGAAACATAGATGTTAATTTATTCCTGTCTCCAGACATATACCACACCGTGTATGTTGCGTAGTTCCCAAGTACGTTATAGCGAGTGGTTAACGTATTACGTCAAACGAAAAATGGTAGTAATTTGTTAACTGTTTTTAAACGAAACTACGTTAAGTGGGGTTCCCGTGTATGTATATATATATATATATATATATAATATATATATATGTGTGTGTGTGTGTGTGTGTGTGTGTGTGTGTGTGTGTAGATCAGGATTCGAGATCACCGTGGCCTGCATGCCTCATTACCATGTTTCATTATCAAAGAGGAAACTGTATTTTCTCTCAGGCCAATTAAATTCGAGTTCATTTGCATAGAAGTGTCTTCATTTACATTTTAAACTAACAGGTATTACTATTCGAGTAGTCGAGAACGTACCCATTTCACACTAATCAAACTGATTTTAATTTTAGACTTTGCATTTTTAAAAACTCTTATATATATATATATATATATATATATATATATATATATATAATATATATATATATATATATCAGTGGCGGATGGTGACTGTGTGAATTGGGTGTACGGAATATCATATTAATAACTGAAATTCATGTTAACTTAGTTATTAATAAATCTTAATAGTAATATGGTAAGCATAGCAATCCACTTTCTCAATATTACACTAAACACTTGTAGTCCAGGCAATCTAGAGCAAAAATAGCTTCAACCTGGGCAAAATTGCTTCAGAAGCTTTCTAAACTGTTTCCAGCTCAGGAACCATTGCAGAATAACATATCCAAAATCCGACAAAATTGGACCCCGGGAACACCCCCAAAAATGAAATTCAAAATGGCGGACTGGCAGTTTCCTACGAAATACAATAAATTTTAATTTCGCTTTGTAGAGAGAGTTATGACGTTTTTCTTGATCAGTAAAATGTTTTAAAACACATTTTCGTTTCTAAATTAACCTATATGACACTAAAAATTGTATTAGGCGGCTAGTATTAAACTATGACGTCACGTAATGTAAATAAAATATACTGTATGGAGTGTATGTGAGAATGGACATTGCTACATCTTTATAAACTTATATTATATACAACTCTTTAATTCCTACTACCCACTATCAAATCTGCGTATTTGTGCTTGTCATTTTCTTTAAAACTGTTATTATGTACTCCTTTTAAATACTGCAACACAGTTTATTAATTTGTGTTTTCTGTTTCAGACTGACTCGGTGTACGGCTGACTCGGTGTGCGTCCGCCTTCAAGAATGCAGACCCCTGAAGAATTGTGCGTGATTTGTAAGGAGAAATTGGACAGCGGACAGGAAGTGGTTCACATCTCGCAAAAAGGAGCAGATGGTATAAATGCATCCAGCCGCAGCCGTGGAAGCGATGTTGTTGCAACAGCTGGAATAAGTGTTCACGTTGTATGTAGGAAAAGGTTTACGGATAAAAAGACCATTGAAATAAAGAAGCGACAGACCGCAGCCGAGGCAATACCAAGGAAAAGTGCTCGTTTTCATGAATACGCATTTTCCAGTGCTACTCACTGTTTGTTTTGTGATACCTTTGTGGACTTTTTTTTCCAAACACAAACCAAAATCAGAGCATGTCAAAATAAGAACTACAGAGTTCTCCGAAACCATAAAAAGGTGCTGTGAAAGCCGCTGCGATGAATGGTCGTTTAATGTAAAAGGCCGTCTGGAGTATTATCTTCGTGACCTTCCTGCTGCAGATTCTGTCTACCATCACACCTGCAGCGTAAATTTTCGAAGTGGAAAAAACATTCCTCGCGCATACTCCTCCGACGATCATGATTCGAAGAAAGGGAGACCAACTAATGAAGAGCAACACCAAGCATTCCTTCAGACCTGTGCTTACCTGGAAGAGAATGATGATGAACAACTGTTGATTGGAGACCTAATTTCCAAAATGGAGGAATATCTTCAAGGAAGTCAGAGCTCTGTCTACGAACGCAGGCACATGAAGAGAAAGCTTTTAGAACGTTACGGAGACAAGATCATAATATCAGGTGAAGGTGGGAAGGCAGATGTAGTAACACTACGAGAGACAGCTAATGAAATTCTTATAGATTATCACAAAAAGTCGAAAGAATGTGATATAGATATAGAGCTACAGAAGATTTACCTGTAGAAGCTGCTGCAAAAATAATCAGAAGTGATATCAAGTCTGTCGACTCGCCTAGAAAAGATGTGTATCCATCTCCAAATGACATCACTGCAGAAAGTGCTCTTGATTACATTCCCAACAGTCTGAAATTGCTATTATCAAAAGCATTTGCGGGACAGGATGCTTCAAGAAAAATAGGTGCAATTGGGCAGAGCATTATGCAAGCAACCCGTCCTAGAGGATTACTATGTCCACTACAGATCGGTTTGTCGGTTCAGCTACACCACAACTTTAGGTCAAGGTACCTTATTGACGTTCTCCATCAGCTGGGTTACTGTTCGTCGTATGCAGAAGTAACAAGATTCGAAAGAAACGCGGCGCTGGCAAGTGGGTCTGGCTCTTTTACTGTTGATGAAAACACTGCAGTCCTTCTAGCAGCAGATAACGTCGATCATGATGTCTGCACTTTGGATGGGAAGAATACCTTTCATGGAATGGGTATGATTGCCGCAATAACTCCGAAGATCAAGATCCACCCTTCTATTCACAGGCGTAATGTTGGTGACAATGACATTAAGAAGATTGCAACCGTTGACATTAGGGAATATAGACACGCGAGAAGCATGTTGATTGTTGAGGGACATCTCATTCCGCGAACTTCCAGTACCCACTGCCACCATAAGTCGACTTAGTCTTCTCTGGCAGATATCTTCAGCAGAAAGATCAGGTCCAAGTTGGTCCGGAACAATGCAGGCAATTCACGGTGGATCAAGTGTCTCACATCCAGGTGTGGCGTCGATCACGTTCCTTCCCATCATAGATATGTCGCCAACTGACATGACCTGCATATTTTCGACATTACTATATTTGAGCAAGATAGCACGCGATCAAAAAGTCCCATGCATTATTACCTTTGATCAGCCTTTGTTCTGGAAAGCTTCCCAAATCATCAATGAACAGAGAGACCTGCAGGACATTGTTTTAATGCTGGGATCATTTCACACTCTGATGAATCTTTTGGGAGCAGTCGGTACTCTTATGAATGGTTCAGGATTATCTGAAGTACTTCAAGAAATATACGGACCAAATGCCGTGCAACACATGATCTCTGGAAAAGCTGTTTCAAGAGCGATACGTGGTCATATGATAGTAGATGCAGCTCTTAGTACCTTACTAGTCGCAGACGTTTTCCCTCGTAATGAAGATGGAACTCCTCATGACCTCCATAAGGAAGCTTGTGACCTGCTCGACGATGTTATGACCGCCAAACAATCAGTTGAGGATGTGGAATCTTCGAATGCATTGTCTCAGATTGCTACCACTTTGGATGCGAAGAAAACTGACCTACAATCTACTTTGCAAACAAGTCAACTCTGGTTGGAATATCAGCGAATGATCAACATTGCACGTTCCTTGATAACAGCAGACAGAACCGGCTCGTGGGATTTGCACTTGCAAGCTATGCTGGAGACCATCCCCATAATTGCAGCAGCCGGACATCACAATTACCTGAAATCGATATACCTGTACCTGCAGAAAATGTTAAGTTTGCCTTCTGAAAATCCAGCCGTTAACAAAATGTTCCAGGAAGGTAAGTTTGTGGTAAGAAGAAGCGACAGATTATGGGCCGGACTCGGCACAGACCTGGTGATAGAACAAGTACTAATGCGTTCCCTGAAAAGCAGAGGCGGACTGACACGCGGAAGTGGATTTACAGACATCCAAAGGACAATGTGGCTCTTTTCTATGCCTCTGTGTTCCACTTATAACTTAGCAATGCAGGAATACACCAGAGTTTTGTTGGAAAGTAGTGAACAGCACAAGGAAATGAGGGGAAG
Organism: Bathynomus jamesi; assembly: GCA_023014485.1. NCBI lineage: Eukaryota > Metazoa > Arthropoda > Malacostraca > Isopoda > Cirolanidae > Bathynomus > Bathynomus jamesi. The sequence goes on along the minus strand of JAJOZX010005064.1, from coordinate 158,809 downwards.
TAGACAAATCAGGGACAGTAATGACATGAAGAAAGTACTTGAACGTCTGGAATCCTTATCCCCATTCCATTCTACCTCGGGTCTCTGCAACATTGTAACAGGGCTAACTGCTGATCCTGGAGTTAACGTTCATCAATTGCATTCAATCGGTACGAACATTGTCGTAAAAATGATTGGGAAACAAGCCTTTACATATTCTGCCAAAAGATCTGACAAAGTGAAAACACTAGGATCTGCTTCTGCCGTTGTGATCACTGATGTTTCAGATATAGAAGTAGATCCTGCACTACTGTTTCAGAGAATGATGACTGTTGCCACTGGCGGAGACATGAATCTTGAAGATGTCATTGTGTTACGAACTGTGTGCATATCCTCCTGCATTGTTCGAATCACGAAGTATCTTGAGGAAACCCGATAAGTCTCAGCTAGCTCATGCAATAATCAAATACACTGACACTTTACGCATGGAAGAAGTTCAAGAAATTCAGTGCACAGACCAGTACGTATTGGATGGTGGATCTCTACTACATCGTGTTTCCTGGCGTCAAGATGAAACATATGACAGCATCGCCAACTCATATGCCGATTTCACTCTGAAAACATATGGAAAAGCAATCATTGTTTTTGATGGCTACAGCAGCTCTCCTACGATCAAGGACATGACCCACAGAAGACGCAGCACCAAGACAAGCAGAAATGTGAATCTCAGTCCAAGCATGAAGTTTGTTGGCCAGAAGGAACACTTCTTGGCTAATGAAAACAACAAGCAAGCATTTATTTCCTCGTAGGTGAGATGTTGAAGAAGCACGGGTGTACTGTTCACAACGCAGATGGGGATGCTGATGTGGACATCGTTCGTGCAGCAGTTTCCTCATCAGAAAATGCAACTACAACAGTAATAGGGGAAGACACCGACTTGCTGATTCTCCTTCTGTACCATGCCAAGGACAGTGGTTTCAAGTTGTACTATCGCAGCGATATAAGACGGGGACCATCTCCTAATCCTGTGTATGATATTCTCAGCATTCAATCATTGTTAGGCAATGACATCTGCAATTATCTCCTGTTTGTGCATGCTTTCACGGGCTGTGATAGCACATCCAGAATTTTTTCGATCGGTAAAGCCAAAGCATTCGACACACTGATGAAGGTGGCTGAACTCCGTTCAGTTGCAAATACATTCTGTTCTGATTGTTGCCAACACTCTGACATTGAAGCCGCTGGAAGAAAGGCAATGCTTCTGTTGTATGGCTGCAAAACACTTGAATCCACTAACGCACTACGTCATCGAATGTTAGTTGAAAAGGTAGCTACAGCTAAATCTTTTGTTACACCCGAACGTTTGCCACCTACCGATGCGTCCACAAAGTACCACAGCTTTCGCACATACTTTCAAATACTAATCTGGAAGTCTACAGAAGAGAAGATCGATGCAGAACAGTGGGGTTGGTATGTAAAGAATAATTCCTACTACCCTACAGCCTGCGACAAGCCACCAGCTCCAAATTATCTACTCAACATGATCCGCTGCTCCTGCAAGACGAAATGTGCTACTTCAAGATGTGGATGCAAGCGTAATGGAATGCCCTGTTCAGCCGCTTGTGGCGAGTGCCAAATCAGTGGTTGCGATAACAACCCAAGTACCGGTAATCTATCCGATGATAGTGATGAAGAGGATTAATTTCTGTATGTTTGTGACCAGGTATCACTTCTTCTGTAATGAACATAACTTGAAACTGGGAAAAAAATAATTGTTGTGTTATTGATTATAAAAATCTGTAAAAAGCTATATAACATTATATTTGCGTAATAACTGGTTGTGTTGTATATTGTTGAATTATTTAAAACATTACAACTGAAAGAAAAAGCATCAAATGTATCTCTATAAATAAAAGCGTAAATTATATATATATTTTTTTTCGTAGGAAACATCCAGTCTGCCATTTTGAATTTCATTTTTGGGGGTGTTCCCGGCATCCAATTTTGTCGGATTTTGGATATGTTATTCGGCAATGGTTCCTGAGCTGGAAACAGTTTAGAAAGCTTCTGAAGCAATTTTGTCCAGGTCTAACTACAAATTGCCTGGACTATTGGAGAATTTAGGTAAACTGTAAAAAATCTAACACCAATTTCCTACGGGCTCCTTTAAGCATCGAACTTATTTACACATAAACTCAAGTCTTCTTTTTGGAGAAAAATAGTGAGCAATAACGTCCTCATATACGAAACTTCTTTGCTTCACATGTATAATCATTGTAATATATTAAGCATATGAACCTGACGCCGGCCATGGCAACATAGGCCCCGCCCACTTTACCATATATGGAGGGTGTTTTGTCCACAGACCGCACACTCTCCGCCCTGATCCCTCGTTCTCTCCCTTTTCCATTTGATTTGGTATGGGATAAACAAATTTATATTCCCATAGTAAGGGAGAAGAATATATATATATATATATATATATATATATATATATATATATAGCCGCACCGCAATACTGAAATTTCGCGCCTCAAACAAGCTCTACTGACGGACGCTTCTATTGCTCAGTACTAAAATTTTACTGAATGGTTGTGAAGACAATCCAAACAAATGAATTGAAGTAGCTCATTTCTCATCTCGATTAGTGTAACAGTCAAACACGGAATTAAGGATTAGGGCATCTTTTTCGTCTCGACTAAAGTTGAGAGAGGGAGACAAAGGATTAATTAAATATTAATTTACAGAAAATCTATTGGGTGTGCGGCGCACACCTAGCACACCCTGAATATACGCCTCTGATGAATATATTATATATATATATATATATATATATATATATATATATATATATATACTGTATATGATGAATAAAACCACGAAGGAAAGGAAACACAGAATGGTGCTCAAGCGCTTTCGTCTAATGACATCCTCAGGAACACTGAAGTACATAAAGGGTTACAGCCGATATATAGGTTACAGAAAAAACAAAAAAAACTATACATAAACATATATACATATACACACATATATATATATATACACATATACACATATATACACACATACATATAAATATACAATAAACGGAGAGAGAAAAAATAAAAAATAAAAAATTATTAAACATTAAAGGATTGTGGGGGGAGCATACAAATTTGTAAGGAAAAACTACCGATTTTTAGCACAAGATTAGCACAAGATCAAATTAATTGTTTCCAACCAATGTTATAGAAAAAAAAAAATACAAATTTATACTGGAAATCTCCCCGGGTTTTAGCACTTTGCCCTTCTTTAGGCTCGATGTATATAAAAATAAATTTAAAAAAAATACAAGTTTACCAAAGATTTAGCGTTCTACCCTTCTTATCTAAATCTGTTTTGAAGGAATTCAAAACAACAGGATCGAGTTGAAAAAGACCTTTGCTTATGTTGAAGTTATTTGTGAGTTGGATAATGGCAGACTCAAGAATATTTCTATTAACAATGTTGCTAGAGTGAAATAAAACTGAAGCATTATTCCAATCAATACAGTGGGATAACTCTGACAAATGGATAAAAAGGGCACTGGACGACTGTCCTGTTCTAACGGAATATTGATGCTGTTTTATACGTGTGTGCAAATCCTTTCCCGTCTGACCTATGTAAAAGGAATCACATTGTTTACAACCAATTTTATAGATAATGCCTGAATTATTGGTAGGGCTATTTTTTACTATGATATTTTTCACAATATTGTTATATGAAAATACTACATTAATATCCAAAAGTTTAAGTACATTAGCAATGCCTAAAAAGCCCGGGAAAAATGGAAGTACTAAAATATTTTTTGACAAAGTATGAGTGTTATTATTCACACGATACACGTACATTTTTACTCGGGACATGACACCCCCACTAAGAAGGCCATTTTTTCTTCAATGTTTCTCCGCGCCCTTAGGATCGCCAGTCCGGAATACATCGATGCCGAATTGGAAAAAATCAACGGTATTGGAAGTGATCTGTGTTATCCATCTGCGTTTATGGAATCTTGTCTCAACAAGGCAAAACGAACTTTCTATCGTGTGAATAATAACACTCATACTTTGTCAAAAAATATTTTAGTACTTCCATTTTTCCCGGGCTTTTTAGGCATTGCTAATGTACTTAAACTTTTGGATATTAATGTAGTATTTTCATATAACAATATTGTGAAAAATATCAGTTAAAAATAGCCCTACCAATAATTCAGGGATTATCTATAAAATTGGTTGTAAACAATGTGATTCCTTTTACATAGGTCAGACGGGAAAGGATTTACACACACGTATAAAACAGCATCAATATTCCGTTAGAACAGGACAGTCGTCCAGTGCCCTTTTTATCCATTTGTCAGAGTTATCCCACTGTATTGATTGGAATAATGCTTCAGTTTTATTTCACTCTAGCAACATTGTTAATAGAAATATTCTTGAGTCTGCCATTATCCAACTCACAAATAACTTCAACATAAGCAAAGGTCTTTTTGAACTCGATCCTGTTGTTTTGAATTCCTTCAAAACAGATTTAGATAAGAAGGGTAGAACGCTAAATCTTTGGTAAACTTGTATGCTACTCAAATAACTTGTATTTTTTTTTAAATTTATTTTTATATACATCGAACCTAAAGAAGGGCAAAGTGCTAAAACCCGGGGAGATTTCCAGTATAAATTTGTATTATTTTTTTTTTTCTATAACATTGGTTGGAAACAATTAATTTGATCTTGTGCTAATCTTGTGCTAAAAATAGGTAGTTTTTCCTTACAAATTTGTATGCTCCTCCCACAATCCTTTAATGTTTAATATATTTTTATTTTTTATTTTTTCTCTCTCCGTTTATTGTATATATATATATGTATGTGTGTATATATGTGTACATATGTATATATATATATATATATATATATGTGTGTGTATGTATATATGTGTATGTATAGTTTTTTTTTTTCTGTAACCTATATATCGGCTGTAACCCTTTATGTACTTCAGTGTTCCTGAGGATGTCATTAGACGAAAGCGCTTGAGCACCATTCTGTTTCCTTTCCTTCGTGGTTTTATTCATCATAAATATTTTTCACGTGTTACTTTCGTGAAATAATTTTCATATATATATATATATACATGTAGTGAATACTCTTATTTTAGTTTCAAGATAAATGTTAATTTTACCGTCTTGAATTTCGGAATAGTATAAATTCATTTTAAATTAGTTACCCCATTATAATTCAATTGTGAACCACATTAATACTAATTTTATGTATACTATATTTTTTATTGTATGTAAACATAATTAATTATATATCACAATTGTCAGTTAATTATTTATATTCAAATATTTATTTTAATCTAATACCATGTCCATTTTACAAATAAATAATAGAAATCCAAGGGTTATATTTTCCACCTTTGGTACTGTCGCAGTTTCGCCTAACGGACTCAATACGGCTAGTGAGATAATCACTGGTTGGCACTTAACCAGCGGCAGTGCTTATGGCTACATCATCCAGGTTAACCTATACCGGATAGATGCGCTACGGTCCCAAGCCGTAGCTTGCCTAGGCCAACGACGACGACGTAAACCAACAATTGGTGACTCCGGAGTTGGATTCCCCCCTTTTACCCGAACGACTAGGATTAGACTGTAACGTCGTTCGTGCCCATCACCCCCTTCACCCGAGCGACTAGGACCAGACTGTAACGTCGTTCGTGCCCATCACCCCCTTCACCCGAGCGACTAGGATCAGACTGTAATGTCGCTCGTGCCCTCTGCCCCTCACCCCTGCCCGTGCGCTCTGTGCCTGCGCTCGTCTCAACCTCCACTCCTTCGTTGGTAACTTGTTGTCTTGCTTGTACGTCAGCAAGCATAGGAGAAGATGCCTGACGACGCTGGTGCCATCTCCCACTTGAGCGTAAAGCTCCCCGTCTTCTGGCCGGGTGATCCATTTATTTGGTTCCACCAAGTGGAATCACAATTCAACTTGGGAAGGATCACCGCTAGCAGGACAAAATACGATCATGTTTTGTCCTCTCTACCAGCGAGCATCATCTCTGAAGTCCGTGACGTCATCGTGTCTACTTCCACGAGTGAGGACCCATACAACGATCTGAAGTCTGCTATCCTGTGCCGCACCACTGTCTCCGAGCGTGAGAAACTACATCAGTTAATCTCAAAAGAAGAACTTGGAGACCGTAAGCCCACTCAAATGCTGAGGGCTATGCAGTGCGCTCTAGGCGAACGCGCACAAACCTTCGATAAGGACATCTTTAGACAGTTGTTCTTGCAGAAACTTCCTCCATCAGCTCAGCGTGTCTTGGCCACTATGGATCCTGCTACTCCAGTTGATAAACTAGCAGAAACTGCCGACAAAGTAGTGGAGATTGACACAGCTCCGGTCAACAACGTGAACACACAATCGGAACTGGAGTTGAAAGTGGAAGAGTTAAGTCAACAACTCAACCACGTTTGTTCTCTGCTACAAAATCAACGGCAAAGAAGCCATTCTCGGTCAAGATTTACGAAGAGGCATCGTTCGAGTTCCGGGAAGATCTGCTTCTACCACTCGAAATTTGGAAAGAAGGCTAGGAAGTGCATCTCCCCTTGCAATTTTTCGTCGGAAAACCCCAGCAGCGAGTCCTAATGGCGTCTAGTACTCGCACTGCCAACCTGTTATTCATAAAGGACAGGAACTCTGGTGTCAATTTCTTGGTTGATACCGGAGCGTCAGTCAGTGTATTCCCTCAAAAATCTGGTCATACGCACTCGGAATCTCCGCCTCTATACGCTGCTAACGGTTCACGCATACCCACGTACGGTACTCAGTCGCGTGAACTAAACTTGGGCCTTCACCGATCCTTCAAGTGGATTTTCATCTGTGCTCAAGTGCGGCATCCCATAATCGGCGCTGACTTCCTCCAGCATTTCAAACTCCTGGTGGATCTTGACAAGCGACGCTTATGCGACCAGGCCACACTGCTTTCTGTTCTTGCCAAACAGGTTGCCCTTCCGGACGCCTCGAACTCTGCACTTTCCCTCGTTCCCCCTAATTCCATGTACCAGTGCCTTTTCCAACGATATCCAGGAATTCTTCAACCTATGCAGATGGGTGATACCATTAAGCACACCATTACCCATCACATTACAACAAAAGGTCCCCCTGTGTTTGCAAAACCCAGACGTCTTGCCCGGACAAACTGAAAGCTGCCAAATCGGAATTCCAGCTTATGATAGATCTTGGGATAATAAGACCGTCCAAAAGCAGTTGGTCCTCTCCCCTACACCTGGTCCAGAAGAAGTCAGGAGACTGGAGACCATGTGGGGATTACCGGTTTTTGAATTCGACAACCATCCCGGACCGATATCCGGTACCAAATGTCCAAGACTTTACTTCTCTACTCCACGGCAAATCTATCTTCAGTAAAATAGATCTCGTTAAGGCTTTCCACCACATTCCCGTAGAGCCTTCGGATATTCCCAAGACTGCAGTTTGTACACCATTTGGGTTATTCGAATTTGTGAAGATGCCGTTCGGGCTACGGAATGCTGCGCAAACCTTTCAGAGGTTTATAGATGAGGTCACCAGAGGCTTAGACTTTGTTTATGCCTACATCGATGATTTGCTTGTGGCCAGCTCAACGGAAGAGGAACATAAGGAACATCTTTCACTCCTCTTTCAACGCTTAGAACAATACGGTGTTACTATTAATGCATCTAAGTGTGTGTTTGCACAGCCAACCTTGGAATTTCTTGGTCACACGATTTCGCAGCACGGAATTACCCCCCTTCAGGACAAGTGTGAAGTGATAAAAAATTACCCTATGCCAAATAATCAGCGTGAGTTACGTCGGTTTCTAGGTTTGGTAAATTATTACCACAAGTTCATTAAAAACTGTGCCAGTGTTCTTGCTCCTCTACACGCTATGATCACACACAAACGCAAGGTAACGAAATTGGTATGGTGTAGCGATAGTTTACAGGCGTTCGACAATGCCAAAAATGCTATCAATAGTGCATTGTCTCTGTCATTTCCTATCAGTAATGCCCCCCTAACTCTGACGGTCGATGCATCAGATGTTGCGATCGGTGGGGTGTTGGAACAAACCATTAACGGTCAACAAGCACCCATCGCGTTTTACTCGAAAAAGCTGCAGCCAGCCCAAACGCGTTATAGTGCTTTCGGACGTGAACTTCTTGCTATTTACTTAAACGTGAAGCATTTTCAACATTTCCTTGAAGGCCGAGAGTTTTGTGTTTTTACCGACCACAAACCTTTGGTCACTGTCTTCAATAAAAACAGCTGTAACCACTCTCCCAGAGTCATCAGGCAACTCGATTATATCTCGCAATTTACCACAGATATCCGCCACATCAAAGGTGTCTTGAACACTCCAGCGGATGCACTTTCAAGAATAGAGATTACTTCTGTTACCCTCAGCTCTACACTGTGGAATGCTATTGCACAGGATCAAGATAAGGATACGGAACTACGAGACCTGCTCAGAGAAGACTCCACTCACTCACTTTCCCTCAAGAAAATGAGTATGCCAGGATTGTCTGTGCCCCTCTATTGCGACGTATCAACAGCTGCTATTCGCCCTTATGTCCCTCCATGTCACAGAAAAGCAGTCTTCACGGATCTTCATAAGCCCTCCCATCCTGGTATCCGTGCTTCGCAACACCTGGTTACCTCTCGCTTTGTTTGGCCCTCGATGCGGAAGGATGTCAAACATTGGACCAAAACGTGCCTTGCCTGCCAGCGTGCCAAAGTCCAAAGGCACACCAGGTCCCCCTTTGACGCATTTCCGCCCCCATCCCAGCGATTTGAGGTAATTCATGTAGACATTGTTGGCCCTCTTCCAGTGATTCAAGGCCAACGTTATCTGCTCACCTGTCTCGACCGCTTTTCCAGATGGCCTGAAGCCATCCCACTTCCTGATATCCAAGCGGACACTGTTGCACGAGCCTTTCTTCATGGATGGGTATCAAGATTTGGATTGCCGACAAAAGTCATCACTGACCAAGGTCGCCAATTTGAGTCTTCGCTTTGGAAGAAGTTTACCAGCTTGTTGGGTACAGTACATGCGCATACCTGTGCGTATCATCCGCAAGCTAACGGCCTCGTCGAACGCTTCCATCGCCAGCTGAAGTCATCCCTTATGTGTCACGAAGACTCCCATTGGATGGATAAGCTTCCACTCGTGTTGCTTGGTATTCGCTCTGCATTTAAGAGTGATCTGAAGACTACAGCGGCTGAACTAGTCTATGGAACAACACTGCGGCTACCAGGTGGCTACTTCACTGCAGGGGATAAGTCATGTGATCCTACGGAATTCGCTCAAACACTTTCCTCTCACATGCAGTCCCTTCAGCCTGTTCCCCCTCGATTGACTAGCCAACAGAACATCTTTGTTTCCCCAGCCCTCCAGTCTTGCACCCACGTTTTCGTTCGTGTACCTCTCCCAAAACGGCCTCTCCAATGTCCATATGACGGGCCCTATGAAGTTCTCCGACGTACGCGCAAATCATTCCTCATCCAGCGCGGTTCCAAGGTCGACAAGGTTTCTATCGATCGTCTTAAGCCTGCGTTTTTGGAATCAACCTTAAGCGAGGTACATGTAGCTACCAAAAAGGTCCAGCGGAAATCTGTGTCGTTCGGAACTCTTTGAACTTCCTCTCTGGTGGGGGAGTGTGTAGTGAATACTCTTATTTTAGTTTCAAGATAAATGTTAATTTTACCGTCTTGAATTTCGGAAAAGTATAAATTCATTTTAAATTAGTTACCCCATTATAATTCAATTGTGAACCACATTAATACTAATTTTATGTATACTATATTATTTTATTGTATGTAAACATAATTAATTATATATCACAATTGTCAGTTAATTATTTATATTCAAATATTTATTTTAATCTAATACCATGTCCATTTTACAAATAAATAATAGAAATCCAAGGGTTATATTTTCCACCTTTGGTACTGTCGCAGTTTCGCCTAACGGACTCAATACGGCTAGTGAGATAATCACTGGTTGGCACTTAACCAGCGGCAGTGCTTATGGCTACATCATCCAGGTTAACCTATACCGGATAGATGCGCTACGGTCCCAAGCCGTAGCTTGCCTAGGCCAACGACGACGACGTAAACCAACATACATATATATATATATATATTTTTTTTTTATTATTAAACTTTCTTACTGCGGTTTAATCTCGGTTTTACGATAGCATGAGCCAACGATCTGATCGTGGATCAATGGTTAACACCGTTTCCCTATAAGCGAAGTAAAGACACTGAGGTCGGGGTTTCTGACCCTCCTCGTTCAATATTGTAACGCTAGTTCGAGTGGCAGGGTCGTTGCCTCCTGTTCAGATAATCCCAGGTTCGATCCCCGCGAGCGAGGTGCACGAGCAAACGTTCAGTCTTCGTGCAACTGAAACAATATTCCTTAACATGGAATTCGAATGAGAATGAAACGACGTTACTTTCTTAACTTCTCGATAATTATATCGCGTCTTCACATAAAATAAAAGACTATTTTCAACGACATTCTATAATTTACCGAGAAATGTATCGCCACGACAAAAATGCATATTTTTTGTCAAGGAAAAATAAAAAAAAATAAAAATATTCTTTCATAACTTTTGTAATTTCCTGTCAGAATTCAACAGTCAAAATCAGTGTTTGAACCAATTGAACGATTCGGGTTCATCATAATAACAATGCTTGCTGCTCAATAAATTCACTATTATTATGCACGTAAAGCTCAAACACACGAATATGGCGTTTATTCAGTAATAACACAATAGAGTATAATGCTTCCGACATGTATGGCATATTATGTAATTTTATATAGAGTTTAGCGTCGTAGTGCATACATTCATTCATATATATATATATATATATATATATATATATATATATATAGTTTTTTTATATACACTATTAACATGTCATCGAGTCGGTTTTTAAATGTTTCGAAAGGCATTTACTAAAATTAATCTTCATCACTAAATTGAGCGAGGAAGCCTGTCCATAAAAGAATCATGCAATAAACAGACCTTTATATAATAATCTCTGTTCATGTATAAGAACTTAAGAATGTAAAGCTTCCTCTAAACATGACATTCGTTAATAACAATTATATGACCAATTGAGCTGCTGTTTATAAAGTTAAGTCAGGCATTCACTGTGAATTATAATCTCACTCCGTATAATAGGTTGGGTGCATTTACGAAGAGTGGAGGAAGGGGAAACAGGGGGAGGGGGAGCCAGTTGAATATAGAGTATAGTTACCTAATCTAACATGAAAAAAAAAATATATATATATACAGGGCGTCCCAAAAAAATGTATACACACTTTAACAGCTGATAGCTCAATTGATGTTTCTTTCTTTCCAAGTTAAACCCATTAGAATTAATAATGGCAGTCAGACTACGCTTTGAAAAAAGGAAATTCATTCTAAAATGCTACTGGAAGTGTGAAAACGCAGTTGAAGTGCAAAGACAGTTTAGGAGGGAGTTTCAAACAGATCCACCAACTGTTCAGAATGTCCACAAGAAGCGTTCCGGAAGACCACGGACATCGACAAGCCCCACAAAGCAAGAAAGAGTACTGGAAACGTATCACCAAAGTCCAAGAAAATCTGTGCGGCAAGCGAGTCGTGAGGTAGGAATTTCAGAATCGTCTGTCCAACGCATTTTGAAGCGCTGTCAATGGAAAAGTTACATTCCAAGATTAGTCCATGCTATTAATGAAGATGATGATCCGGACCGAAGAGTGGAGTATTGCGAGTGGTACTTGGCACGATGTGGATGTGGATTGGACGAAGGGGTTTCGTAGAATACCCTCCGCGTTCACCAGACCTCACACCACTAGACTTTTTTTATGGGGATACTTAAAAGACAAAGTGTACGCTATAAAACCTGCAACAGTCGCTGAATTGAGAGCAGCCATTGAACGAGAATGCACACAAATACCAAACGAAATGTTTCGTGATGTTTGCGATTCCATTGCTTCGCGTTATCAGCAGTGCCTGGACCAGAACGGACGTCAGTTTGAAAACAGGCGTTGACAAAACAATTAAATAATGTCTGTAGATTCTATTACATTTTGAAAATGAAATGTATTTTAATAAACACTGCCTTTATAAGTATTTAAAGTGTGTATACATTTTTTTGGGACGCCCTGTATATATATATATATGACGTCATACTATGAACTTTAGCCACAACCATTTTAAAAGATAAAAACGCCAAAATTTTTGAAAAAGTATTTAAGGTTTAGAGAACACCTGATGTAATGCAGCACGCTGAATGCATCACGCTAACCCGATACTACTATGAATATAGAGTATGATGGTCACCGGTAACACTGTCTTAGGCATAATACTGATATCAATAACACTATGCAACAATTTTTTTGTTTATGTTGATTTTTCGATCTTTTCTATATGTTCGGCCACGCTGATTACAGATTTGGCGTCGGTTTTGTTCGGAAAACTATAGTTTTTATGATATGGTCAAATTTAGAAATCTTACTTTTTCGCCATTTTTAAGGCATTTTTCTGACATAGCAAGAGTAATTTCAAGTGCAAAATTCAAAATGTCCCCAAAACTGGGGTTTATTAGTAATGTTTTTATTGGCTAAGGCCCATTATTAAATATTTGTACACATTTGGTTTCTTATTTCTGTTTACAAAATGTTTTTTTTGTATTTTTCAGATATTTGAATTAGAATTATATGGTGATGGCTACCAATAGGCCCTGCAGACACTCTGCAGATTCATTTTGTTATGTTTGCGGCCATTACACCAATCCAAAGCAAGTAAAGCACAAAAATGACACAGGAACGAAGTTTTGTACAACATATCACGCTTACTTTGGCATGCCCATGGGCGATCAAGATAAATCATGGGCACCTCACTTTTGCTGTGGAAGCTGCCGTTCCACATTAAAAGGATGGCTGCGAGGCACCAGAAAAGGCATGCCATTTGCTATTCCTCGCATTTGGAGGGAGCAAACCAATCACCACGATGATTGCTACTTCTGCATGGTAGACATTTCACTCTACAAGAGAAGTAAAAGTCGAAAAAATGTCCTATATCCAAATATCCCATCTTCTATTGCCCCAATCCCCCATAATGAAGATTTACCCGTTCCATGCCCATCCACCATGGAAGAAATAGAAGAAACGCCTTTAATATCCTCCGATGATGAAGATCCTGACTTCGAGGCAAGCTCCAACACGTCACCCCATTTCCCCAACCAGAAAGACATGAACGACCTAGTGAGGGATATGAACCTTACGAAAACCAATGCAGTAATTATGACGTCCCGCCTTAAAGAGTGGAATCTTTTGGACCCAAGTGTCAAGATCTCTTTCTACAGGAATAGGCATTTGCTATATATTTCTTTCTACTCCTGTTTTCCATCAAGCTCTCTTTGCTACTGCTGTGATGTGAATGGCCTTTTTGTTGAGATAGGAATTGAATACAGCCCTGCTGATTGGCGTTTGTTTATTGACAGTTCAACTAGAAGTTTAAAAGGCGTCCTACTACATAATGGAAACATGTTTCCATCTATTCCTGTGGCTCATTCGGTTGAATTGAAGGAAGAATATGAAAATGTAAAGCAGTTGCTAGACAAAATAAATTACAGTGAACATAGCTGGGATGTATGTGGAGACTTCAAAATGCTAGGAGTCCTGTTTGGACTACAGGCCGGTTACACTAAATATTCGTGTTTCCTCTCTCTTTGGGACAACAGAGCAGATGGTGAGCACTTTGTCAGAAAGGAATGGCCCGTAAGAAATGAGCTTAATCCAGGCAAACACAATGTTCTTAACGAAGCCCTTGTTCCAACAGACAAAATTTTGCTACCCCCGCTGCATATCAAGCTTGGTTTTATTAAGCAATTCATCAAAGCTTTGGATGCTGAAAGTGATGCTCTTTATCATATACGTTCAATGCTTCCCAAACTTGCTGAAGCTAAAATCAAGAAAGGTATATTTGTTGGACCTCAAGTCCGACGCATGTTAGCATCTAAAGAGTTTGAAGAAAAAATGACAGCTCTTGAAAAAAAATGCTTGACAGTCATTTCGGCTTGTAGTCCATGAGTTTTTAGGTAACAAGAAGAACGACAACTACAAATAGCTAGTAGAAAATCTACTCAAACACTTTCAAAGGTTAGGTTGTAGAATGCCCCTGAAGTTACACTATCTGGACTCGCATTTAGAATTCTTCAGACCAAATTTGGATAACGTAAGTGAAGAACATGGTGAACGTTTTCACCAAGATATCCAAACCATGGAGAGGATATATCAGGGAAAATGGGACGAAGCTATGATGGGCGACTATATCTGGTGTTTAATATGAGATAATCCACGGGACTACAAGAGAAAAAGTCGCTCAAATGTACATTTTTAAGCATTATCCGTTTAGATTTTGAGCATATTTGTGTGCATATTATATTTGGGTGCATTATATATACATTATATACACATTATATATACATTACACACACACACATTATATATCTTTGAATATGAAGTATATTTATTTTCCTTTCCTTTTCTTCATTGTGATTTTGCTCTCTGATAAGCCACTAGGTACAAAAAATAGATTATGGTTTTCAGAAGAAACTAGAGTTTTCACGAGAAAACTAATGCGATTTTTTAATTCAGCGCACAAAAAAACATAAAGAAACACCAAAAAAATAAGATAAACAAAATTTCCAAAATTTTGTTACATAGTGTAATAAGAAAAAATAAATGTCATTGACTGAGCTGGAGCGCTTCTGTGTATCCGTTACCACCTAGTGCGACTGCGTCTACATGCATATAGACATACTGTAGGCGCATAGAGCTTCAAATGTCTACGATGTCTACGGAAGAGTGATCAAATTATGCAGTTTTTCATGACAGGCAGTTGTGTGTTTATATATATATATATATATATATTATATATATATATATTAGGGTGTCACTAGGTAATATGGGGAAAATTAAACGATGGATATTTTCCTATGACACCCCCTAAAATTGTTCCATTTGGTGTAAAACATACGGAAGAGAAATTTGGTCCTGATTGGTCATCATTTAAAGGTCGCCCTCGTCACTGAAAACAAGACCCATTTGTTGACGTCAACAAGCTGTTCAGTGTTCACAGCTTGGGCCGAACCAGATAATAAAAAACAAGGCAATTTGGTGAAATAACGAAAGTAAGACACTTAAAAACGCAAAGAATACAAACAGTTTATTATAAGCACACCGGAAAAAAAATTAGTCACCCCTCTCAGAATGTACCTAGTAACGTGTGACGGCGCCTCTGGCATTGATAACCGCACGAATCCGACGAGGCAGAGAGACTACGAGGTTGTGCATGTACTGAACATCGATTTGCTGCCACTCGTTCATCAGCCGGTCCCGAAGTTCCGCCAGAGTCCGTGGGTGTCTATTCCTGCGCTTCACTTTCTGTTTCCAGCCTGAACAACACCTTCGACGCATTCAGGATTAAAGGCTTCATTGGACCTGCGATGTACTCGTTGCCTCCCATCATTGGAGAACAAACAAAAACGGGACTCATCGGACCAAATTACACGTTTCCAATCTGCCGCAGTCCAGTTTTTGTGCCTCTGAGCCCATTTATAACGTGACAATTTGTGACTTGCTGTTAACAGCGGCCTCTTCCGTGGTACCCTGCTCCAGATGTCCATCGCATGCAGTTCTCGTCGCAATGTCCGTTCGGAAATTGGTCGCTGGAGAACCTCATTGGTTTCTTGGAGCAATTGTTCTCTGGTTTGAAAACGATTTGCAGTTACTAGACGAGAAACATGGCGGCGGCCCCTATTGTCGAGAATTGTTTTCCGGCCACAGTTACGCCGTCGATTGTCAGTTGATTGCGAACTACACCACTCTTTGTAAACTCGCTGGACAGTACGCGTTGACACACCAACAAATTGGGCTACTTCAGACATTTTGTGTCCGTGGGCTCTGCCAAACACGATGGCTCCTTTTTGCCACTGAGTAACGTCTGCCTCACGACCCATTTTGCAGACTATATCCAACACACACTTTGTTCTTCACCACCTCACGAAACAGATCTGATCCTTTGTGCTACGTCAACGCTACTTGTCACTTACCAATGCTACATCAGCGCCCTCTGTGTGACCTTGAACTTCCTACTATCGGTGCTATTAGGGGTGACTAATTTTTTGTCCGTTGTGCTTATAATCAAAATAGAAGACATAATTTGGCGAATAATGGTACAAAATGGAGAAGCAACAAAAGCAAAACTTTGAGAAATAAAATACATATACAGTAGCAGAATAATTGGTGCTCATACGCTGATCAGTGATTAGTTCTTTCGCGTCCTCACTAATGCTGATTTGTTCGGAGCTGGGTGTTGCTTTCTGTGGTCAGTGACAACTTGAACGAGGAACTGAAGCTGTTCTTCTTTCACTGTCAACTTTCCGTTCAGCTCCTTCACCAGAGCCACGGCCCGTTCTGCTCTGTCGTTCACCACTGCAAGTTTGGAGACCACATCCCGAGCTTGCACGTATTCAGAGTTTGACGTCCATGAACTGGGATGGTGGAGCAGAAAGCAATCTGGCAACTGAAGTTTTGAGAAGAATCCTCGGGTGTTCTTTGTGATCAGTTGCTCCAGTCCTTTGCTGTCACTGAGGAACATAGTATCAAGAACCAAAGGTCGTTTTGGCGGCATGTGAGGGGCTTCTTGATCTAACGCTGCAACCATGCTGCACTTCACTTCCATCGATATCCTCTCATCAAAGAACGCCAGACCCACTGCCTCCTCCGAATGGTACCACAGGTGCGCAGACAGCTTCTTGGTGGTACCATCAGAGATCTTCTTGTGCGGGTATCGAAGGAGCGTCCTCATCAATTCCCAATCATTCAGCGGAGCTTCGATGGACAGATGAGCTGTTGCCCACGCTTTCATGTAAACTAGAACAGAAAAGAGGCAGATATCTCGAATTCCGCGTTCCTCAGTGTTCGTCAGTTTAAACTGTCTTCGGAAGAGCCAGATCTTGATGGCATAGAGCCCCTTAGCCATCCATCTCGCCCGGTGCATAGCACCAGGGGCGCGGAAGTTTAGTCCCTTGTATGGAACTCCTCCAAGAAAGATGACGGAAAGATCGAGGAATTCCTGATAGTCATCACGAACTTGAAGTGCTTGTGATTTTGCAAACTCAATGAGCTCCGTTCTATGCTTTAAAATAGCTGCTTTGGTGAACGCATCTGTGTCCGCAGTTTGGAACTGTTGCTGGTCAATGCGGGTCCAATAATCATGGAAGCGCTTGAAAAGCAGAATTTCTGGACCGGTAGATACTGAATCTAGCGATGCTGCGAATGCCGCCTGTAGCACCAACTCCAGTACATGGTGTCTGCACGCGCAGTGTAACAGGTCACGTCCAACTTTTTCTTCCAGAAGAACACAAGTTCCTCCACGGTGGCCTGTGTTTGTCGCGGTTGTGTCGAAACACAGATTTGACATGATCGGTCACTCCCCATTCATTCAGGCAATCTATGATGGCATTTGTTTGTGCCAGCGCGGTTCCTGACAGAAGTTTTGGCACCCCGAGGAGCTGCTCTGTCCCGGAGCCAGATACAAGAATAGGTAAGCGGTCAACATATTCTCGTGACGTCAGATCTTGCATGAGTTTTCCGTCCCAGTGAACAGTCAACGGACTATTGCCTTGGAACTCGCTCTTCAGTTGCCGAGCCTTAAGGGTACGGAATTTTTCACGCTGACGATGAATGGATCCACGATTGATGTTGTAGTCGCTAGCATCATGCCCTAAGCTGGAAGCTGCCTCAAACAGCAGATATGTGGCCTTTCTTGACGAGAGTTGCGTGCGATCAAGCGCTGCCGCCAATTCCGATGTCATGATGTTCTTCGTTGCTCTTTGTTTAGACGCTAACGAACCACCACATGCTCCTTTTTCTTCGCTATCATCTGAGCTGGAGGATGAGGACTCCAAAACCGCTTCGTTGGATACTGCCTCCATTTCAGCTGCTGATCGCTTTCTTCGTTTCTCCTCTTCCTCCCGACGTCGAGTACAATCTTTGACTTGGCGCTGATGGGTCATGTCCAAACCTGCCATTGAACCTGGACGTCCTTTCTGGCGCTGCTGCTGAAGGAACTCCCAATCCTCTGGGTACTTGACCAATTTCTCACAATCAGCGTGGGCGATGTCAAAGAGACGATCGAGGCGTTTAATGAATTCTTTTTCTTTCGTCTTGTGTGAATCGCTCGTCCTTGAGGCGTGTTTTTTGAGTCCTTTCCACTCCTCGAAGACTTTATCCAGTTTGCTGACGCAGTGTGTCTCGAGTCTGGTTGGAATGTGAGCTTTCTCCCAGAAGGACATCACTGCTCGAAGTGACTTCCTCAACGCGTCACGTATTGTCATTTTCTTTTCATGGTGAAGGTAAAGGAAGTAACCGAATGCTTGCCTGTAGGAAGGAAGCTTGCATCCTTTCACCTCATCAACCGCTGCCCCTAATAGGTATATACACTTCCGGGTTTCCATCACCAGAAATCACGTAGCTGAAATGAGAAACGGTGAATCGTTAAGTATTGTTCACTTTATTTCTCAGATATTCAGACACACACAGATACACACACACACATATATAGAGATATATAGATATCTAATGAACGATTCTGGAGACGCCGCGCAAGCATTAAACTTTGGAAGGCGGGGGCGACCTTATATAGTTATTCAAATAAAAAGATTTTTCAGTCACCATGTTTTTTTTACCAATGGAATAGATTCGCGGGGTGTCAGCATGAAAATTTCAAACTTTGCATTTAAGTGACACCCTAATATATATATATATTAGGGTGGGGGTGAAACGCAATTCTTTGTGGAATATTTATTTGCTTGACCTATAATTTGCTGTATTGAGTTCTATAGATGACATAAAGTGATATAAAAGAAAAATCAATTTTGCCCTACTTGCGCATTTTTTAGAAAAACAAAATGGCCGCTAGTCAAACATATAAATGCTTATAACTTGAAAAATATGCATCCAATTAAAAGACACTATAGAATAAAAATGATTCAAAATTAAAAAGTACATTAGAAAGTGCCCTTTTATAAATTATTTTCTCAATTTTAATTTTATCAAAATTTACCTCGGTAAATATCACAAATAAATCACTTTTTTCAAATAAATGAAAAATTCTTTGATGACCGAAGTATATTACTTTGATAATAGTTAATAACCTTATATAATTTTGAATATTCAAACTATAATCTACAACAACACTAATCAACGAGAGAAATTATTGACATTTTATTACCACAATTGCAGAAACATATAATCAATACACTTCCAAAAAGATCCCTTTTCAAAAATCGTGAAGTGTTTGCTTTTATGAAATTTTGGTGAATTATTTCAGTCTCTAATTAAAAGCTAATTGTCAAAAAGTGAAGTAATTTCTTTCTTGGTTTCCATACATGGCAGAAATGAACGAGACTTAATTCTTGCTCTTATAAATCCATCACGGGATTCTTGGGAATATACAGATGAGGCCACATCGGTGACAAGTTTTATTGCCCTCTCGACACTTTGTGAATGAAGTGGATAATTGGGTAGGCACAGTTTTTTAACCCTAAGTGCATTGAGTTCAATATTTGTGAGCGCCATAGTGAGGGGAGGTTCAGTCAGCATTTCTTTTGACCAGTAAATAATATAATCCCATGCGTTTACGTTGAAATTTATCTCAGGAACCTTAAATTCTCTGATTTTGGACACATTTTCCGTCTTTGTTCTAATGTTCATGATGAAATCAACTGCTCTATTTCGTTTTTGTTCTGATGTATCTCATAACATTGCTATCAGAACATTTTCGCAATGAGCAAAATATGCGTTTCTAGCAATGTAAGGCTTCACTACATTCTGAACATCCTTTGGAAGAAGATGAAATCTTTTAATTGCTCCAAATATGTGATGTGGTCGATTCCATATATATGGTCTACTCTTGATATCGAACCAGCTTGGTCCATAATTTGTAACAGTGAAGAAAATTATTGAATAAAGAGCCAATGAAGAAGTTTTCTCTGCAATGTATAGGCGGCAGACACGATTTGCTAATGTCAGCTATCGAGAATGGTTCAGTGGTCCGGGTTTTGTATTTTCCAAATCTTTTGGGACATTCCCACTTCTTATAGCCACAATAATTTTGTACAAATACTGTTGATCTTGGTTAAGATCATCAATAACCTCTTCTGATATGCGTGTTAAATCAATGCCTTCTCTAATTGGTTTGAAATTGATTGCAGGCATTTTTTCACATTCTTTCAGTGCTACTCCGATTTTTCCAGTGAAACATGTTGGACCGTTTGTTTTACCATCAAAATGTTCAAATAAGTGTCGAAGGGGAAGTTCATTTGTATGCAGCATACAAATGCTCCATTGTAACGGTTTCTTTAGTTTTTCTTCTATGAGGTGGATGATCCCACCGTTGGCACCTGTGTTGGTATTTGTACTGTCACATCCTGTGAGACGAATGCTCTCATTAATAGCTGACTCTTGAAAGAAGGAAAACAAACTATTAGCTATATCTTGAGCTTTACCAGAAGAAGGAACTACATGGGTTAAATATTCATTTCCTGGCTCAGACACCAGAACATAGTGTTCCTCTCTAATGGAGTCTCCGTACCATTTGTTTCCTTTCTTCACCTTCACCAAAGTCTTGTCCTTTCTTTCGTCAAAAAATATAACAGATATGACAGCAGGATTAACTTTACTCTCCATCACCAAACTTTTTCTCATTTTCTCTCTTTCCCGTCGGATTTTGTTCTTGTCAATCAAAAGCGTACTATCTTCTTTAGTGATTGCTCCATAATCAACTAAAGCAGCTGAAGCCAAAGCAGCTGCTGCTCGATCTGAAATTCCAAATCTATCGGCTTCCATCGCTACAGTAGGCAATGGCAGTTTCATTTGACCTTGTATGGCAACTGACTCATAGTCTGATTCACTCTGATGTGGGTCTAATTCATATTGTGTGGAAGTACTCTCTACATCTGAAAAACACTCTATTTCGGTTAAAATATGAGAGTCCTTCATCTCTCTTCTTCCTTTAACCATTCCTTCTTCTGTCCGCAGTTTCCTAGACTGCATTTTTTAAATTCTTTTTGTCATGACTTTATGAACGCCCCGCCCCCTATTTTCATTGTACGCGTCGATAGCTGATCCTGTATAAACAGAAGCTCTTCTTTTGGTACCTTCAGTTCTCTTCGACAGGTGCATCTTATGTGAACATCTTCGCAGCTCTCAGGACAGCCAAAGTTTTGATGGGAGATAAAAGGGCATTTACAGGCACTGATATCGAATAATTCTTCCAAGGTGTCATTAAAATTTTCTCTCATTTTGACACTACTTTTTGATCTACTAAGATCCTTTGCTTTGCCGATGAACCTCTTTAATTTGATATAAACTGATTTGTCAGCTATTGCAGGAATTGAAGCTTTTCTCCAAATACAGAGTATATCTTCAGTAATTTGATTGAAAATATCAGCTTTATGTGAAGTCACTGACGTGGCTTCTTTTAAAAGAACATGGTATTGGCCCACCTGTTTATTTGTTGGCAATGTTGTAAGAGGAAGCTCCTGTGTGGTTCCAAATATAAAATGTAATTTTGATTGACTCCTTTTAGCTCTAATGTTTGAAGCAGAAGTCATATTTGTTACTAATTATCAGAAATTACCAATTCCAAATCCAACAAAAACCTGAAACATAAAAAATTTCATTAAACATCTGAAACATTTATATGAGGTAGAAAATGTGAAATAAACAATTTTGCTTCAGCAAACTTTTTTGTAAAAAGAATACTTTTCGAGTTATGAAGCGTAAAATGACTGGCTGGCGGCCATTTTTTTTGCTGGGGGGGGGGGGAGAAATGGGGGTATTTAGGATGAATTGAAAATTTTTTAATTCTCATATTCTTTTTTATCACCCTTGAATCCACCTTATTACCAGTGAAATAATAGTTGAAAGGGGGTGGGGTGAAATTTTTTCTCCGAAATTTTTGTGTGCTCATAGCTCAGACGTACCCACTAGATGAGACACTAGCGCACGTGAATTTTTTTTAAATTAATGAATATTTAGGGTATGCACACGGCTGCCATTTTTAATGCCCTGTAATGCTCGGCTCTGACGTGGCCTATATAGCAGGCATAACTCAGAACGTAAAAAAAAAATTGCGCAATTTTAACATAATACAATTTGGCATCGTATTTCAAATACTAACGGTTTTCTTCAGTTACTCTCCTGGCAAGAATCGGATTGGGTATATTAAGTGTTCACGCATCACCTGGAATCATTTATCTTAGCTTGCTTTTTAATGACTTGGGTGAATATTTAATTAATTACTATTTCATTCATATTTAATTAATAACTAATTAATAATTGCTATGATGCTTAAAGTTGCTATATTACTATTGCGTTATTATTTTTGGTTTTTGTTGAATAATAATTTTTTCTGGAAAAAGATGTACATTAGTGCAAGTTTAGTCCTAAAGAGTAACGTTAAAACTGTGTATGCTTAAAATTGCTATATTTTCTATTGCGTTATAAATTGTTCTGACGCTTAAAGTTGCTATATTACTGTTGCGTTATTGTTTTAGGTTTATGTTGAATAATAATTTTTGCTGAAAATTCATGTACATTAGTGCATGTTTAATGTTAAAGTGTGACTTTAAAAGTCTACATGTTTGAAGTTGCTGTATTTCTAGATTATTTCCATAGTAATAAAAAAATTTATTTTTTTTATTTCTCTTTCTAGGTTGTGATGATGGCAACTGCATTGCTTAAGAAAACAACTATCTACTTGGTTGACGGCACCATCGAAGCGATTCCTAAGTCCCGTCTGCCTACTCTTAGGCAAGTTCTCCAACGTTATTTTCATCTCCTGTAAATGAGTGAGCCAATTCCTGCGAAAAATGAGTGCATCAATATGGTGGTGAAGGAAACCATGGATATCTGGGGAATGGCCCGCATCCCTACTCAAGAGGAGTGGAATATCAAACGAACCCTGACTGGAATCCTGTCCACTTGGGAGAAGTTGAAAAAGGGTTCCAACAGGAGAAGTAAGCCACAAATACAGAAGGAACAAGAATTCTTAAACAATCTTGAAAAGCTCTTCAACATTAAGCATCATGATGTGGAAAGACTGATCCGGATAGAGGAATACCGAGTCTTCTTGAAAGACCAAGAGAGGGAACGCGTTTCAGATGGAACGAGTCGACGAAGCCCTGGCTAAGAAAGAAATGAAACAGAAGTATCTTAAGAAGAAGGCCAGAGAGCAAAAGGAAGTAGCAGAGAAGCAGGTGCGTGAAGAGCAAAAGACCGTTCAACTGGAGTCAACCAGCACCTCTTCTGATGATGAAGGCCCTCGTTCATTTCCAAAGATGCCTCGAGTTGGAATGGATCCGGATTTTCAGGTTCCTGGCCCGTCAAATGCAGCTCCTTGTCCTGCAGCTCAAACGAGGCCTAAAAACTTCATGTACCCTGGTCTCGCTGCTGCCCTGGATAGAACCAACACCAGCGATCGTGAGGCAGTTCACATCGTGGCAGCTACTGTGAAAAGCCTTGGAGGGAACATTGATGAACTGGCCATCAGTCGCTCCACATTCGAGAGAACCCGTATGCGACATCGCAGTGACCACATCACTTCTGTGAAACAAGCTGTCTCATCTTCTGGCGCCAATACTGGAATTGTTGTTCATTAGGACGGAAAACTCCTTCCATTCCTCACAGAAAATGAATACGTCGATCGTCTCCCAGTACTGATCTCTGGGAAGGATGTTTCGTCATCGTTAGGAGAACATCCAACTCCTGGGTGTTCCGAAGCTCGCATGTGGAACAGGAATGGCGCAAGCAGACGCCGTAGTTGAGGCCTTGAAGGATTGGAAGGTAAAGACGGAGTCGTCGCCATGAGCTTTGATACGACTCCAAGCAATACGGGTCATATTGGTGGAGCTTGCACTCTGATTGAACAGCGACTGGAAAGAAATTTACTCCACCTTTCTTGCAAACACCATATCTTGGAGGTCGTTCTCAGAGACGTCTTCAAGACAGTTCATGGATCGTCCAGCGGTCCGGAAGTTCTATTTCAACGATTCCAAAAGAATTGGCAGCGGGTCAATCAAGCAAACTTCAAGACTGGAATGATGGACGACCACGTCAGTGCAGTTTTCAAAGAGAACCCTGAATGGGTACAAGAAGCTCTCGACTACTACATAAAAGCTCTTGAGTGTACGCAACTACGCGACGACTACCGCCGACTCCTGGAGCTTAGCATAGTCTTCCTAGGTGGGACACCTCCCCGAAGGATTCGATTTGGACAGCCTGGCCCCATACACCATACTTGCTGGATGTCAAAGGCAATATACTGCCTCCAAATATTCATGTTTCAACCTCAGTTAAGGTGTCCCCCAAGGAAGAGAAGTCCATTCGAACCATGGCCCCTCTTTGTTGCTCTTTTCTTCGGACCAGCATGGTTCAAGGCTCCCGTAATCTTTGAAGCCCCGCGCAACGATATCTCCTTCCTTAAGAAGGAATAAAGTGGATGGAGCAGTTGAAGCGGCAGCTACAAAGGCATTCCAACGACATCTGTGGTATTTGAGCGAGGAGTTGGTAACTCTGGCTCTATTCAGTGACGCAGTTTCCAATAGAGAAGAGAGGACTCCTAGAGTCGATGAGGGTAAGGGAAGGAGAGAAAGATCCACCGAAACGAATTAAAGTGCCGGAAGAGGACATTCCGTCACTGACGCTGAAGAAGCTGGCATCCAAGAATAGCAACCGCTTCTTCCAGACCACGCTACTAGGCTCCGGATTCATCTCTAAAGATCCATCCCAATGGAAGGATGATCCGCATTTCATCCAGGCCAAGGAAGTCCTCCAAGATATGCTGGTAGTGAATGATGTGGCTGAAAGAGGGGTGAAGCTAATTCAGAATTATAACTCTTCCATTACAAAGAACGAAGAACAGAAACAGTATCTGCTGCAGGTGGTCGCTACACATCGACGCCAGTTTCCTAGTGCAAGCAAGGTTAACTTGTAATCGTGAGGACGGGAGAGTTGTTTTCCTGTTTCAATCAACATTGTTTGTGTTTGGTTTGCCTCTAATTAATAAATCAATCACTTAAATAATAATTTACCTATGGATATGTAATACTTGAGTATCATTTTCCTAATACAAGAGTCATTCTATGTCTGTATGCATGTGGACAAAGTCGCGCCCTGTGGTAACGGGTACACAGAGGCGCTCGACCTCATTCAATGACATGTATTTTTTCTTATTAGTAATATCAGTGTTATGCCTAAGACAGTGTTACCGGTGATCACTATACTCTATATTCACAGTAGTATTGAGTCAGCATGGTGCATTCAGCGTGTTGTATTATATTAGGTGGTCTCGAAACTTTATATACCAGTACTTTCAATTTTTTTTCTTTTTTAAATTTTAAAATGGTGGTCTCACTAAACCTCCTTGGCACTGGCATCCTTACCCCCACTCGTCGTAAATGCGCCCATGCTATTCGAATATACAAAGGATTAGCTATAACTTGTATTATAAAGACATTAATATTTTACTCTAAGTTTTTCAAATATCTAACATTTCATTTAAATAAATAATAGTTAATAATTTGTGAGAATTGTACTACATTGCCAAGTGAACATTATGAAGGTGAACAAAATATGAAAGTAAAAGAGAATTGGTGAAAATTTATAAAATATATAATGGGGAGTGTCCCGAAAATAATATCGGGGTTTCAAGCGGCATAATCTTAAAACCTCGATATTATTTTCTGGACACCCTGTATTTCTGTATTTACCCTTTCTACGGTATTTTTTTTATTTTTAGAATCAGGAAATACTGTAAAAGAAAAACATGTATTTGATTTTATTGAGCTTTAACATGATACTGAACGTGATACTGAACATGATATACAGTAGGGTGGATCGATTTTACATTTTTTTCGATTTCCATATTCTAATAGAGACAAAAACTTGCGCATGCATGAGAAAATAGCCTCTGCAAAATCTTAGCTTAATAGGTAATCATCTTCTGCCCCCGGCAGAGCGATGAAAATCATATTTTAGTAGTCAAAAACGTATTTTTCTTAGAATTTTTAAAATATTTCAACATGCATCAAAATTATTCCTAATAACTATAAAGTCGATGAAAAAGACCTCATATGATCGTTTTTCCAAGCGCGTTGTCCTACGTTAATATCATTTGCCCCCGGCAACAACGTCAAATGTTGAAAAAATAGGTAATTTATATACATATTTTCAGATCATATAGTTTTAGTTCAAGAACCAGAATCCCAGTACATGGGGCATTTCACTCCTGCATCAGGTTCTGCCACTGCAATAACATCAGGTATCATCAACTTTCTAGAGACTAACAATATTAGCACGGACGACATTGTGGCTATCGGCTGTGATGGTACCGCAGTGAACACGGGTCGAAAGGGTGGAGCCATTCGTATGATTGAAATGAAACTACAAAGGCCAGTTCAGTGGATCATATGCCTATTACACGGTAATGAATTATCACTGCGACACCTCATTCAAGACTTGGACGGCAAAACAACTGGACCAATGGGCTTTACTGGACCAGTTGGAAAACAACTGAACGACTGCGAAAAACTTCCAATTACAGAATTCGATGCCATTCCATCTCCCGACATTGACATAGATGATGCCGAGTTGAGCACTGACCAAAAATATTTGTTAGGCATCTACAGAGCAGTGTCGAGCGGTAGCTGCTCTTCAGCTCTCGCGGTTCGAAATCCAGGTAAGATGGCGCATTCCAGGTGGCTGACAACAGCAAATAGATTTCTGCGCCTCTATGTTTCAACCAGTGAACCCTCCAGCACCTTCAACGAAATTGTGCGATTCATTATGACAGTTTACGCACCAATTTGGTTTAAGATAAAGAAAAACTCCAGTTTCACTGAGGGCGCAAAACATTTTTTCGAAATGATGCGTCTCTCAGACCATGCCTCAAAGATCTAAGACAATCGCCAACAAAGTCCTCCGTAGAAATTCTTTCTTTGCTCATCCAGAAAATATTTTGATCTCCATGCTACATGCCGATGAGCAACACATAAGAGAATTGGGATGGAGAAGAATATTAAAAGCACGATCAAAACAATCACCAGCGGGGGAAATTCGAGCCTTCGCCATGCCTGAGCTGCTCTACGATAGTCAAAACTATTACGAAATGATCAACTGGCAAACGGCTGAGGTGACCGAACCCCCCTTACAAAAACAATACCTGATACCCGAATAAAAGAGTTTGTTGAGACGGGAGACCAGCCTGATGGACTGATCCCACTATTCCCTTGTCATACTCAAGCGGTCGAGAGACTCATCAAATTAGTAACCGAAGCCTCTGCCAGTGTAAGTGGAATAGAAGAGAGGGACGGATTCATCCGCTCCCGTCTTCACTCCCGAACAAAAATTCCACGATTTGATTCTAAGAAAGATTACCGTATGTAAATCGACATGCAGCCAAAGGAAGGGTGGTTGGGGCTGGATAGGGTGGAACTCGACGTACAGCCACCTCCTCGTGGTGAATTCTGGGTTGCTAATTTTTTAAAATTAGCAAGCGAGGAGCTGTACTTAGTACTTATCGTACTTATAACATCGCATTAACGTAATTATAATCCACATTTAGACTTTTCTCGGGGACAGAAGATATTACTCTAGAGTCATAAAATTTTGCGTGTGTTATTTCATGCCTAAGCAACGATATAAATGCTATGGGAAATATATAAATGCATTATTTAAGACAAAGAGCCGATCTGAAAATATGTACTAAATATAAATTACCTATTTTTTCAACATTTGACGTTGTTGCCGGGGGCAAAAGATATTAACGTAGGACAACGCGCTTGGAAAAACGATCATATGAGGTCTTTTTCATCGACTTTATAGTTATTAGGAATAATTTTGAAATATTTTAAAAATTATAAGAAAAATACGTTTTTGACTACTAAAATATGATTTTCATCGCTCTGCCGGGGGCAGAAGATGATTACCTATTAAGCTAAGATTTTGCAGAGGCTATTTTCTCATGCATGCGCAAGTTTTTGTCTCTATTAGAATATGGAAATCAAAACAAATGTAAAATCGATCCACCCTAATATACAATATATATAATGTTATAATGTTTCAGACCAACAAATACCCTAGGATCCACTCATGGCTGGTCTACATAACCGTGTTTGTAATTGTGTATTGCGCATGTCCTCCGTGGTGGCGGAGGGGACCTACAATTTTACGTGGGTTCCGAACCACAAAAACCTTAATTTTACAGCCTTAAACTATACCCAATCTATCAACATATACATCTAATCAATTTTAAGCATATTTATAAACGTGCTACTAATTACTCCTACCAGCAAACTCTTCCAGCTATTTCTATTCTATGCATAAAAAAGTTTTTGGCAACTGCTGTTTCGAACCTTCTACTAGTCAGCTTACACCCGTTATTTCTAGGTCTACTATATTGTGATATTTCGAAAAAGTTATCTCTATTTATGTTATCGAACCCATTTATAATTTTAAAAACCTGGATAAGATCACCTCTTAGCCTCATAATCTCGAGTGTAGTCAGTTTTAACTCCTTAAGCCTATCCTCGTACGATTCTGATCTAAGTGACGGAATCATCTTAGTTGCTCGCCTTTGAATTCGTTCGATTTTGCCTATTTCCTTGCGCATATACGGATTCCAAAATTGGATCGCGTACCCCAAAGGGGGTCTAACTAATGATTTATAAAGAGGAACAATAATATCGCGCGATTTGTACTCAAAATTCCTAGCTATAAAACCTAACACTTTGTTCGTCTTATTGATCGGTTCTGTACTTTGTTTCGCTACTTTCAAATCACCAGTCACTATAACTCCTAAATCTTTTTCCTGCTCTACGCTTGCCAACTACTCCCCTGACATACTATGCGCAAAATTACCGTTACGCGAACCTATATGTAAAATTTTGCACTTATCGACGTTAAATCTCATTTGCCATGTGACCGATCAATCAACGATTTTATTCAGATTTTCCTGGATTTTACCTCTATCTTCATCATTTATCGCCGTACCACCCAACTTCGTGTCATCCGCAAACTTTGAAACTGTACTGACTAGGCCGACATCTAAATCGTTAATATATATAAGAAAAAGCAAGGGTCCCAATAGAGAACCCTGAGGAACGCCGCTCGCTACATTAGCCCAAGACGACTCCGCTCCATCAACGACCACCCTCTGTTTCCTCCCTCGCAACCACTCTTCTATCCAATTTATTACTACACGTCTACACCCCTGATCCCATGAGCCTTAGTTTTTTCAACGAATCTTTTGTGCGGTCCGGCGTCAAACGCTTTTTGAAAATCTAAGTACACTACATCTACCGCCCGATGACTATCGTAAACTTCAACCACGCTTTGAAAAAATTCTAAAAGATTAGTTAATTAAGCAAGATTTGTTTCGCCTAAAACCGTGCTGCGTATTTCTAATCAAGTTTTGCAATTCTAAGTGTTCGACTATACGATCCATAATTATTGATTACAGTAGCTTACCTACAACAGACGTTAAACTGATTGGCCTATAATTTTCCGCCGCACCTTTATTGCCTTTCTTAAAAATAGGCGTTACATTTGCTAACTTGAAATGATCTGGTACGCACCCCTCAGAAATAGACGCATTAAAAATCTTTGTTAACGGCACAACAATGCCTTCTTTTAATTCTTTTAGATGTATGGGATATATGGAATCCGGCCCCCGTGATTTAAGCATTTTCATTTTGCAAATATAGTGCAGGTCCTTCCTCTCACTCACCACAATATTATCTGATGTATTACCATTATCGAAAGGTATTATGTCTATAACCGTAGGGATATTCGTTACATCGTCTATTGTAAAAACTGACGTAAAAAAATTCTTTTAGCAGGATAGCCACTTTCTTGTTTTCAGAAACTAGCTCACCGTCAGAATTTTCCACCGGTCCCAACACACTCTTTACCGGGTTCCTGTTGTTAATGGATTGAAAAAATCGCTTGGGGTTTTCTTTGCCGTCAAGAGCTATGGAAACTTCAAAATCGCGCTTAGACTTTTTTATTATGCTTTTCGCTTCACGCCTTAAAGATATATAGTTGTTTCGTAACCACAAATTGTCTTTATCGCACATACAGTATGTAGCCTATAAGCCCTATCTCTACTCTTTATGATATCCCCTACTCTAGAAGTAAACCACAAGGGCTTGTTATTTACTTTCGGAAGCTTAATCTTGTACAGTACACATTCCTCATTCATAGTCATAAACACTGTTTCAAAAGATTCCCACATTATTTTGGTGTTGGAGGTCCCCATTACGTTTTCCCATTCGACGCGTGACAATTCCCTTCTAAATTTATGAAAGTCTACGCGGTGGAAGTCAGGAATTGTAATCGAGTTAGCTGGTTTCGAGTGACTTACCGAGAGGACAAACTCTACCATATTGTGATCGCTAGTGCTTATTGAAGATTATTTGAAGATGAGTGATAACCCTATCATCCGTAGTTATTACTAAATCTAAAATACTCTCCAACCTCGTAGGTTCCCCATCCTTTTGAATAAGAAAGCTATCATCAAGAAAATTAACTAACCGGTTACTTTCCGCGTCTCCCTGCATTGTAATGTAATTCACGTTAGCGCAATTAAAGTCACCCATAAAATAATTAAGGCCTGTTTACTACCTATTATTCTCTTTAGTTCACGATATAACGCTTCGTCTGTATCAGATGTTTGATTTGATTAGGGGTCCTATACAGTATATAACGGCAACAAGTCTGAACTCACTCAATTTAAGTTCTGTTATAGTCGAATCTATCGGTTCTGAAATTCTGTGCTTTAATTCTGTACCGTTCACCATATTATTTTTGATATGCAACATAACATCTCGCCTACCTATTCTGTTTTTAACAAAAAGTCTATATTCTCTAAGTTGATATTCCCCGACAAAGTCACGTGTTTCAGTGCTAAGCCACGATTCATTTATCGCAATTAAATCATACTCTTTTCAAGCAATT
Source organism: Bathynomus jamesi (assembly GCA_023014485.1). Taxonomy (NCBI): domain Eukaryota; kingdom Metazoa; phylum Arthropoda; class Malacostraca; order Isopoda; family Cirolanidae; genus Bathynomus; species Bathynomus jamesi. The sequence goes on along the minus strand of JAJOZX010005064.1, from coordinate 127,705 downwards.
AAAGAAAAAAATTCGTTCATTTTGTTTCGTAGGCTACGAGCTTTTAAAGGTAGAACCTTCAAATTGTTTGTTAAAACCGCGTTTCCTTCGCGCGCGCAAGGTAAATTCATATTTTTTGACCTGTAATTTCAGGAAATTACGCCGGGGCCGGTCGAGTTATGGCAGCCTGAAAAGAAGAGACAGTATTATGAAGTACTCTTCCTAGACGCGCAGCTCCAACGTCATTAAGATGAAGTCCATCTCCGAGGAACAAGTCCCTCCTGTCGTAGAAACTGTTCAAAAATTTGAAAAAAATACACTCCTTCCTGTTGGCAAAGAGACTTTAGGTTATTGTTAATATAGGTCGCCTTGCTGTAGAACTCGTTACAATGGATAATTCGAGGAAGTATACCTGTTAAAACAATCTTATTAGTTTTTTCATTTAGTCGCTCTAACAAGTCCCTGTACCTAGCCAGCAGCTCTTCCGATCTAGAATTTAAAGCGTTGTTAGTACCGACATGAATAACAAATGTTGTGTCCTCAGAGGTTCCGTCTGTAAACCGGTCAACACTACTCGTTATATCCTCCATTGCACCAGGGTAGCAGTAACCACGCCTACGACGGGGGTCTCTTCCACAGAATTCCTCGAGCTGCTCTCGAACGATGGAATTACCAACGAGTCGTATTTCCGGTTCATCAGCGTCTTCGAAACCTAAAACAGAAAACTTATTGTTTGTTGTTACTGATAGACAAGTGTAGTGTTTTTTTTTTTTAATAAAGATAACACTGGTCAACACTCATTTTATTGCCAATCATATTAGAGTGATTTTGGGGTAACTTTGTGGTGCTGATTCCGAATATGACATCGGTTTTGCCAGATTGGCTCTAATTTATGAGATAATTGGTACCCCATTGAAACACGTAAAAATGCAAAAAATTAATGTTCAGGCGGAGCCTACTTACTGGTTGGGTGGCCGATGACTTATATACGGAGGGGGAATATTCTAGAATGATCGCGGAGTAAACACTAAGAATATTCGTGTGTCTCACCATCTAGAATGTTCCGGTAGTTTCCCATATGCACGCGTTATGGTTACGTTTCCTATTAATTGAGGGTATTCATTATCTCAAGAACTAGAGCCAAATCGGAAAAACTACTTTCATTTTGGAATTCAGCAACCCCAAAATACCCTAAATTCGTACGAATTTCCTTGGCAACGAAACAAAAAATTTTTTTTGTTGAGCTGTGTAATCATGTCAAATAAGAATTTAATAATGTTTTGTTTAATAAAGAAGAAAATAATGTTAAATAAGAAATTTAATTATGGGTTGTATGTAAATAAGAAATTGATGTTTTGTTTGAAATAAAAAATATAAAAATATAAATTGGCAACATCTGAGATGTGCTCATTGTGCTGACTCAGAATGCCCCAAAACAGCAGTCTTTGGACGGGGTTTGCCCCAATAAGGTGTTTTTCGTATTAGAATGTTATAGTTTATTTAAATTATTAATTATGTCTCTCTCCGCGATTAAATGTTAGCACTAATTCCGCCCTCGCATTACCCCGTTCGTCTAACGTATTTCGGCATAAATATGATAAAAAATCAGTAAATAGTAACTAAAAGTGTGTAATTATCCCCGGTCTCTTTGCTTTGTTCGAAATCATAATGCCGGCCACGGCTACCCGTCCGCCTATGTTTATAAAGCACAGTGAAGCGAGTGTAAAGAGAAAAAAGGGCAATGATAAAAGAAATTGAATAAAGTAAAGTAAATAATGAATTGTGAATGAGGGGAATCACTACACAAGTCTTAGGTTGTCTCAATGGGGCTCCATTACGCACTTGAACGAAGGGTCGGGAATTAGGGGAAGAGAGAGGGCTATTAGTACTATTTATATTATTAGTAGAAACTGACGCAGGAGAAGCCGTGACTGAAGAATAACTCCTCTCAGAAGGCCCAAGGGATTCTAATCTCGCCGTCAGGAGCATCACCCTTTCTTCAAACCTCACTCTGGCCTCCCTATCACGCTGTAGCTCGTTCTTCAGCAGTTTCATTTCGAGCACCACCTGCAAATTAATTGATCATTATTATTAGCCAGAATAAACGCGGAAGCAACAAACTTCCCTTCACACCGACTCCAAGTATTTGACGGGGGTGCCATGCTATTAACTAATTAAATTACTAGCGTTTGGAAATTAATAGTGAGTTAATATTAGTAATCTAATAACGACGCAAGTCTCTGGGAATAAGTAAAGAGCAATTAATAAATAAAACGTAGGTCTACCGCGTGCTTAGTTGTGACGTCACCAGCGCAAGCCCGCAAAAACGTTCTTGAAACGCAGAAGACAGGTTCCTGTAACAAAAATTTGTAGTAAACGAATATATACGTAATTAAGCTACCGACGAAGGTTCTGCAAAAGGAAAAGTATTAATGAAGAGGTATAAAAAAATCAAACTTATCTGTCCGCTATTTGACCGATTTCTTTCCCACAGAGGGTGACTACACCCTACTTGATAATCCTTATCAAAACAAAATCAACATTATTAGACCACGTTTTCTTATAGATTAAAATTTCACACCTCTCGAACAAAACAAAAAAGCCACATGCACTCGCCTTGGTTTAATCAAGTAAATATAATAACAAATAAAGTCAATAAATAAAATATATTCGTTTATGAATAATTAATAACACGAGGTAATTTAGTTAAGAAGGCACCGAACACT
>JAJOZX010005064.1:120000-122500 GCA_023014485.1 Bathynomus jamesi | reverse complement strand
AGTATAAATAACGTAAAGAACGACGCTTGTATAGGAGATATTCCGCGCAAGACGAGAAAGAGAGAACGGAACAAATGAAAAAATGAGGTAACCACCTGGGAATCGAACCCGGGATCTTCCGATTGCCGGTCAGACGCGATACCATTACACCATGGACCTCACTCTTCCAAATGCCGTAATTCCTCTACATACTCGCAGAAACTAATGCCCCAAGGGGGCACCTCCCGCATGCCGTAACATTATATACATTCAACTGCAAAGAACACGCAGTATAAATAACGTAAAGAACGACGCTTGTATAGGAGATATTCCGCGCAAGACGAGAAAGAGAGAACGGAACAAATGAAAAAATGAGGTAACCACCTGGGAATCGAACCCGGGATCTTCCGATTGCCGGTCAGACGCGATACCATTACACCATGGACCTCACTCTTCCAAATGCCGTAATTCCTCTACATACTCGCAGAAACCAATGCCCCATGGGGGCACCTCCCGCATGCCGTAACATTATATACATTCAACTGCAAAGAACACGCAGTATAAATAACGTAAAGAACGACGCTTGTATAGGAGATATTCCGCGCAAGACGAGAAAGAGAGAACGGAACAAATGAAAAAATGAGGTAACCACCTGGGAATCGAACCCGGGATCTTCCGATTGCCGGTCAGACGCGATACCATTACACCATGGACCTCACTCTTCCAAATGCCGTAATTCCTCTACATACTCGCAGAAACCAATGCCCCAAGGGGGCAGTTGAATGTATATATGTTACGGCATGCGGGAGGTGCCCCCTTGGGGCATTGGTTTCTGCGAGTATGTAGAGGAATTACGGCATTTGGAAGAGTGAGGTCCATGGTGTAATGGTATCGCGTCTGACCGGCAATCGGAAGATCCCGGGTTCGATTCCCAGGTGGTTACCTCATTTTTTCATTTGTTCCGTTCTCTCTTTCTCGTCTTGCGCGGAATATCTCCTATACAAGCGTCGTTCTTTACGTTATTTATACTGCGTGTTCTTTGCAGTTGAATGTATATAATGTTACGGCATGCGGGAGGTGCCCCCTTGGGGCATTGGTTTCTGCGAGTATGTAGAGGAATTACGGCATTTGGAAGAGTGAGGTCCATGGTGTAATGGTATCGCGTCTGACCGGCAATCGGAAGATCCCGGGTTCGAGTCCCATGTGGTTACCTCATTTTTTCATTTGTTCCGTTCTCTCTTTCTCGTCTTGCGCGGAATATCTCCTATACAAGCGTCGTTCTTTACGTTATTTATACTGCGTGTTCTTTGCAGTTGAATGTATATAATGTTACGGCATGCGGGAGGTGCCCCCTTGGGGCATTGGTTTCTGCGAGTATGTAGAGGAATTACGGCATTTGGAAGAGTGAGGTCCATGGTGTAATGGTATCGCGTCTGACCGGCAATCGGAAGATCCCGGGTTCGATTCCCAGGTGGTTACCTCATTTTTTCATTTGTTCCGTTCTCTCTTTCTCGTCTTGCGCGGAATATCTCCTATACAAGCGTCGTTCTTTACGTTATTTATACTGCGTGTTCTTTGCAGTTGAATGTATATAATGTTACGGCATGCGGGAGGTGCCCCCTTGGGGCATTGGTTTCTGCGAGTATGTAGAGGAATTACGGCATTTGGAAGAGTGAGGTCCATGGTGTAATGGTATCGCGTCTGACCGGCAATCGGAAGATCCCGGGTTCGATTCCCAGGTGGTTACCTCATTTTTTCATTTGTTCCGTTCTCTCTTTCGTCTTGCGCGGAATATCTCCTATACAAGCGTCGTTCTTTACGTTATTTATACTGCGTGTTCTTTGCAGTTGAATGTATATAATGTTACGGCCTGCGGGAGGTGCCCCCTTGGGGCATTGGTTTCTGCGAGTATGTAGAGGAATTACGGCATTTGGAAGAGTGAGGTCCATGGTGTAATGGTATCGCGTCTGACCGGCAATCGGAAGATCCCGGGTTCGATTCCCAGGTGGTTACCTCATTTTTTCATTTGTTCCGTTCTCTCTTTCTCGTCTTGCGCGGAATATCTCCTATACAAGCGTCGTTCTTTACGTTATTTATACTGCGTGTTCTTTGCAGTTGAATGTATATAATGTTACGGCATGCGGGAGGTGCCCCCTTGGGGCATTGGTTTCTGCGAGTATGTAGAGGAATTACGGCATTTGGAAGAGTGAGGTCCATGGTGTAATGGTATCGCGTCTGACCGGCAATCGGAAGATCCCGGGTTCGATTCCCAGGTGGTTACCTCATTTTTTCATTTGTTCCGTTCTCTCTTTCTCGTCTTGCGCGGAATATCTCCTATACAAGCGTCGTTCTTTACGTTATTTATACTGCGTGTTCTTTGCAGTTGAATGTATATAATGTTACGGCATGCGGGAGGTGCCCCCTTGGGGCATTGGTTTCTGCGAGTATGTAGAGGAATTACGGCATTTGGAAGAGTGAGGTCCATGGTGTAATGGTATCGCGTCTGACCGGCAATCGGAAG